>OMNZ01079433.1:7604-35031 GCA_900303255.1 Lesueurigobius sanzi
TGGTGCACCATGAGGAGGTGTTTCAGAAACAATAAAACAAAAAAATACCAGCCGAAAATAACAATAAAAAATGCCCCAAGTCCTCAGAGGGTTTACGTAGGAGCCATGTTGTCTGGGGTCTTTGTGCCCCTGGTAGGGTCTCCCATGGCAAACAGGTCGTACAGTAGGTGACAGGTCAGACCAAGAGTGGTTCAGAAGCTCCTTATAATGAGAGACTATCGAGGCCAGTTACGTCGCTCAGAGATGAAGGATCGTCGTGGGGCCGTCCTCCCGTGGACCCACCACCTACAGGAGGAGCCATAAGGGACTGATGCAATGTGATATTGGCAGCTTGGACTGCTGCCCCTGCGACCCGGCAACGGATAAGCGGAAGAATATGGATGGAAACTACAGGAACAGTTCACAATAAGAGGCATCAACAAGCTAACATCCTTAAATAGCAGTATTCAATAGCCGATTGTTAGCGTCAGAGCTAAAGATGAACACATTAGTCTTTGCAGAGAGTTTGTCACAAGAAGCTCTGGTATTTTGAGAAACAAATCAAGTGACTAATGACATAAACGTGATCACCAAGACTCTGACGCAGCTGGCTCCTCTCTCTCTGTTGACCTGACGAACCCATGCACCCGCTCTTGCCTTGGGAGCAGGAGGTGCCAATGTGGAGAGGAGATGGCCCGAACTAGCGAGTTACTTTGTTGAAAAAGTAACTAGTGCTAGATTACTTGAGCACGTAAAAGTAGCGCGTTACGTTACTACTCTACAAAACTAATCTCTCTAATGCGCTACTAGGTAACGCTGAGTATTATTCGCTGGACTTTTGTCTGTGAGTGACTGTCCCAGTTTCCGTACCAGACTATTATTGATGACGTTAGAATACTTTCAATTATTGCTGTATAAAACTGAAGGAGAATGTTGTGTCTGACCCTGAACTTTTTGAGTTGATTAAAGCATAATCATAATAATGCCTCCTCATTCTCCCCACATTAACCCAGAACGTGCACAATGGGCCAATCTTCCTGGTAATTCTGATCCTGGATCAAGATCTTCAGAACCGCCATGGTTCTGCTGCACTTGTGCTGAGGCACTGATTGAAGAATGGTTCAAATCCAGAGAACCAATGAACCTTCATGGACAATACATTAAAGTAACACAACCAAATTGTACAGAAATAATAATATATATTTGATGCCTTGTTAAACAACATGCATCATGACTTTCTATGTTTTAAGTACTTAAGTGTGTCATTGTGCAATACTATAGTGTATGCAACAAGACCAAGCATTAGAGACAGCTTTTCAATGCCTCTTATTGAACCACCAATTCGAGGGTTTGGCTCTATCCAAAGGACAACACACTCCGGGCAGTTCGCATTTAATTGAGAACATGCAAACTGCAGTGAAACCGGCCAACAAAGAGCACTTTCATTCACACGTCTCACTCATGAGCTGGAGTATTTGTCTTCATGTTGTCAAGAGTGTTTAGAAAAGGACCGGGGCCATAGACTGACATGTGATTATTTAGTTTCCATGAAATATGGCAGTGCGGCAAATGTCTGAGAAGCATACGTTGAGATCGTATCAAAGGTCAGTCTGTTTTTAGCATAAAGCAGCCATTATTAGAAGTTTTAGTTTCAGCAGCATTGCATTTTGTTTCTCTTGTTTGGTTGCCATGGCGCTGGGTGGAGGTCCTGTGCACAGTAATTGCTCAAATGCTGGTAACGCAATACGGGCTGGTCAGCGATCAGGCAGAACAGAAGTGAAGGGAAAAGGCAGTGTTTAAAAAGTGCACACACTGTAAATTTCTGTATTTTGAGGTATTTGTCAGTGAGCTTGTGCGTGTGATTGTGCTTTTTCAGAAAACAACCCCTGTGAGCAACAGTGCAACCCAGTGGGCAGATGGCCTCAGTGCTCCTGTTTCCCTGGTTATACTCTTGCGACCAATGGATACTCCTGTGAAGGTATTATTTTTGTGTTGCTTTTTTAAATCTTGCTTGCAATTTACATCAATCAATTTCAAACAGCACATGCATTAGGCCAAATGTTTCGTCTATGTACGCTTGACCGTGAACTAATAGCTCCTGACAGGCTGTCGGTGAAGTGGTGTAGAAAGGTAGGTCAAATAAAGACTTTCACTGGAGTAATGAAGTATATCCATCTGATCTATGTAATTTCGTTGTACATTGTATAATGACAAAATAAAAGCGCTTTACCTTTACCTTAACGTTTAGTAATTTCCTCTATCTCAAGAGCCACAGTTGTCTTGTGGCAGATTGTGTTTCTGAAGCTGAGTCAGAATAGACTTTTTTGGCCATTGTCAGTGAAACGATTCACAAAATAGGAATTTTATTTGGTGCAATTGTGCAACATGAAACATAAATAATACTATAAGAATAGACTAAGGTAAAATATATAGAATATATATATATATATATATATATATATCCACATATTGAAGTTTAGTTTATTTTGTTTTTAGTTTATTTTAGAAGGACAATGTGCAGTTACATTAAAAAGACGGCTGCACCAGATTTAGCACCATGCTACTTTCCATCCGTAGTCCCCAACAATACAGTCATTAAACATACATATCAAGATACAGTTCAAAAAGTGCAAGTTGCCAACATAGTCAATTCACAAGTAATAAATTAGTAAATTTTACACAAAACAACAGTGTGACTGGGTGGATTTACAGATGTACAAATGCAAAAGTTCATTAAGCAGCAGATGTGAGTCTGGAGCAGAGACTGACTGAAATATTTTGAGTTCTGACAGAAAATTTTGAAGGCTGTACTTCATTTCGAAGGATTGAAAATCAAGCCATCTTGTATTTTCCAAATCCATGTTCCATGATTCTGCTCACAAATTATATTTAGATTTGCTTCCATTTATCCTGTAATCTGTGTTTTCCTACAGACATAATACTAGGTCTATAATGAGAGATTAATTAATGAAGGATTAAAATAGCTTCACATCAACAAAAGGTATCTTTTCGTGGGATTAATAGAAGTGTCTTAATATTGCTAGATTAAGTGTCTTAATATTGCTAGTGTATGGTTGAAAATGTCATTGGAACAAGACAAAAGTATCATTACATCATATTTCTTGACCATAACTAATGAATGTACTGTGTATCTACTGCTTAACTGAATACAAAGGGGGGTAGGCGCTCACAAGCTTTTGCTTCTGCCTACTCCTTTTGGGCTGCTTTGTATATATTTAATTATTCATGTTTTGCGTACCATGCTGACCTATGTCTAACTTTATGAAATTCAAATGCTCAAATAAAAAGATGAAATGAAAAATGAAAATCTCTAGTGAAACCACTGGTCTGTGGACATATGGTTGGAACAGGTTATTAAGTGTCCATAAATCTGATACAGAATTATTAGGTGTTCATGAGTCTGACGGTGGAGGGGAAAAGCTGTTCTTGTGGCGGGAGGTTCTGGTTTAGATGGTCCGTAGCCTCCTGCCTGAGGGGACAGGGTCAAACGGTCCATGTCCAGGGTTAGAAGGGTCAGCTGTGATCTGACCTGCTCGGCCCCAGGTCCTGGAGACATACAGGTCTTGGAGAGATGGGAGCCTACAGCCGATCACCTTCTCAATGTGTCTGACCCTGACTCTGGCGGTGGCATCACCCTTCCACACAGTGACGCCACCGCCAGAGTCAGACGGAGACAGAAGGAGACGAGGAGGACTCGATGGTATGTTTCCTTAGCTGCCACATGTCCTGGGTGATGGTGGTGCTCAGGAAGTGCAAAGTGTCCACGATGGATAGATTCTGGTTCCAATAATACCCGTTTCACAAATTCTATTAGTTGCCCAATGATACAACTTATTGCTGATTGGAATCTATTTTTCAACCTTTCAACTTGTAGTGTCTCACCATATACTGTATATCCTGGCCTACTGTCCTGTTGGCAATACTTTAATTGATTGATTTTCCTTCTTTGTGATGTATAGCCACTGCTATACAGATACGTATTGATTGGAAAATGGCAATATAATTACAAAGATGGTTAAAAAACACTTCCTGGAGTCATCACCTTTGAACAAAACTTGCATGTGTAAACTACAACTTTGCAAACCTACCTTCAACATACAATAAATTAACTGCAAAACCGTACATTGCAAGCACTCGTCATAGCTCAAATGAGTATCGGTATCTTGGCACGTAGATGTCCGATGAATTGTCTTTCTCCTCTCAGCGGTGCTTTTAGATCCATAGAGCAGATACAGCCCTAATCCCCTTCACTCTCTACAGCACACTGCCATCCAGACAAAACACTAAATCAGACATTCTTTTATCTCTTGGCTGAACTGAATTTCACCAGAAGGATTATCCCAACTACCCATGCATTATCACACTTTATCTCCCCGACTACATACCATATACACCCTTCATTTCTGAGTCTTTCAAAAGCCTCAGTGGATGTGCGCCCAGTGATCTATGAATGGAAGGTTCCTAGATTGGAAAGAACATTGAAAGGCTATTCTACGGTTGAATTCGGCTTTTAACGATCATATTAGAGATGGTTTGTCTTGAAAAGTCAGATGGAAAAGCTTATTGTAGCTTTAACATCTTCTGTGTCAGCAAAAATACATACAAGTATCACCAACAGGACCTTTGATAAACTGTGTGGTCCCATACCCAATGAAACCTATGTTGGCCCTGAAATTTAAGCAGCGCCGAGTTTCAGTCACATTATATTTTCCAATAAATTACTTTTTTAAATAACTTTTTGGCCTTTCAAGGTGTCAAGGTAGAATATTTAGCTTTGATATCTTACTACTGAAATGGCACAGTATGATTAAATACAGTATGACTGTAAAGTTGACTAGATTCATAAAAACTTTAGGTGACTAAATAAATAAAAAATTTGTCTAGAGACTAAGACTAAAACTAAATTAAAATATGGTACTCCCAGGGATTAAACAATTGTATAATTTCAATGTGTTTTTGGCATAGAGTGTAGATAAAGATGGAGGTAGCCTGGCTAACGAAGCCAACTCATGCTAGCATTTGAACCGCCGCCATGTTGAATTTTTGGAGCCAAATCCATATTTGGTATGTGCGAGTTACGTTCTCTTTTAATGTTGAAAATATTAAAAGACAAAGAACAGGGCGGTGTAGCACGCGGTAAGACAAGCACTTGGGTCATATTAACAAGACTATTTCCAATAATGAGTTAAAGAGGGGCCAGAAAGTTTCAATGGAAAGTCAATAGGAGTTCCCGGATTCCGGAGCCAGCCTCCGTATAACTGGCTTTGTGGAGAACTAGCCAATAGGAGCGATCGCTGTTATAGTTTTCTTCCGCAATTTTCAGCTGATGTTTGGGCGGATGGTAGGCAACAGCTGATGCATTCAGCTGATACAACTCTAGAAAAGCTCTGCTCTGTTTGTGTTTTGCCTATCATACAACTATAATTATTAACTATTATTCATTTAAAACATTCATGCTGCCTACCAAAGCCACGGACGTGGCGGCATCGCGATCGCTAATATTGTATCTCCTTCATTAATGTACAGTCGATGGTTTCTGATAAGAAGAGCACCCGTTTGAACTTACTTTGTCCTTGTTTCGCCCACAGATATAAATGAGTGTCTGTCGGCCCAGGCCTGCCAGCTGAGCGAGCGCTGTGTGAATACAGCAGGGAGCTTCTCTTGTCAGAGACTGATCATCTGTCCCACTGGGTACCACGTCCTCAATGACATGTGTGAAGGTAGGTCCATCTGTGGAGTCTGCAGCGTCCTTACTTAGGCTGCTGTAATTACACACATTTGAGAGAGTGTGCGTCTTCCGTTTTTCGCCTCACTGTCCACCCAGGTGTTTCACGCCAACGTCAAAAATGCCTCAGTGTTGGTAAATGAGGCGACATGTGTAAGATACTAAATATAAACCTAGCTTAGTTACAGAAAATGTTGCATCGATTTTGTAATATCACAGCATTTAGCTCACAGCTCTAGTCGAAACTATACCTGATTTTTGCTAGCAGTGGAATGAAATTTGTTTTGCTGTTCTTTATAGTAAACTCATACATTTGTGGAAATAACAAATTTAAAGGATTTTTGTAGATTTATGTATTTATATTATATTTATTTATTTGTTCACACATATCAAAATAATACAACATATACAATTAACTTAAAAAGTGTGATGGAGGTTACCCAAAACCCTCAAGGAGCTTAACAAGTGGTAACCTCCAGGAAACTACATGAATAAAAACATAGCTAGGCAATCAAAGGTTAGTAGGATATACAGTACCTAGAGGGAAGTTACTCTGACTTAGAAGCAATCTTTTCAAAGCTTTTTTACATTGAGATATTGAGAGCTCTGTGAGGTGAGTTGGGAGTTTATTCCATATTTTGGGTCCAGAACACTTGAGTGGTCCGCACAAAGGGAGCCCTGATGAGATGCTACTCCGAGTTGAATAATACATGTGATTCATTGTTAAAGAAAAAAATGTTGTTCAGATGTTGAGGAAATAGATTATTTACAGAATTGTAAACAAACTGAGCGGTTTGAAGTTGGTTGACTTGGTAAATGCTAAGAAAACTTAATTTAGCAAACAAAGGCGACCAACACAGAATATGATCCTCAAAGCTTGTTTCTGAAGACGAAAAATAGGCTCAAGTTAGTAGTTTTGTGGGTGCTGGCCCAAACAATATTACAGTAGTTTAAGTATGGATATATCATTGCATAATATAACATTGTTGCAACATTAATATTAATCAAGTGTTGGGTTTTTCCCAATATACCCACAGCTTTTGTGGGCAAAAATTCTTCAATCTTCATCTGTACTCTACACTTTCACTACAGAGTACAGATGAAGACTGAAGAATTTTTGCCTACGATGGACAACTCCTGTATGACTGAGAACCTACACATACCCACAGCTTTGGCTATTTTAGTACTGTACTGTAAAATTAAGGTGGGGTTAATTTCATGAGTTCACTGCTTCTTTTCTTGCTGACCTTAAAATGTGCCCCGCTGGAGTTTTAAAATGTGCTTATGAACACAACTCTATGAAGACCAGGAATTTTAGAAATGTGTTTGGAAAGTTAGGAATACATTAGGACCACAACTGTCCATTTTATTTACCCGCTCCCTCTTTCATTATTTGTAATCAAAACAAATCAGATATAGTGCCATTGTTTTTTTCCAAATTCTGAAGAAAAAAAAAAGATAATATAGGACCCCATAGGCCTATAGTATAAGCCAGTGATGAGACTCAAGAGTGGGCCGCTGGACATTGTTCAGTGGGTCAAGTAAAAAAGCACAAAGAATATGTTGTTAAATTATTTTAAAAGTCAGCCACGTGGTCAATGCTTAAATTAACAGAAATACTTGATTATCGTTATTTTACCATACGTACTGTATATACGCCAAAACATGCATTAAATTAACTCACATGAGGATGCATGTGCGGTATGTATTGTGAGAGCGAGAAACGAGCTAACAGTTTGCGTGAACTAACTCTGATTGTCTTGACTTGAAAACGCAAGGAAGTGGCTACCAACTTTCACTTCTATAATGTTCCCCGTGAGTCACTTGTCCTTCTGACTCACATTATGATTCCCATGAATTTAAAAGAGAAAAAAACTACATTTAATTCCAAAAAACTGTGGAGCAACAGTTCTGAGTCTGTGATTCATTTCTGAAGTAATTTCTAGAGTTTGTGGACCTTGTAATCACAATTTGAACTTTTCATTCCTATTCTAATCTGGCTCTACATTAGCTTGACACAATGCTCCCTTAAATCGTACCCTGACTCTACACCTCCCAGTTCCTCTGCTCCGTAACTTTGCCCTGTGCCGCTCAGGCTGCAGACTTCAGGCTGATGGGGCACTTTAAACGGGGGTCGATGCGTTCTCGGCGCTGTTGCCACACATTAAGCTCTTAAAGGGAGCGGCCTTCTCCCGTCTTCCTCGCGCTCATTGGGAACTGGATGGTTGTCTAATCAAACAAAATGAGCCCTTCACATCACAGGCTGGTTCAATGGTGAGTGTCCTAGCAGCTGCCACTTCAGGCCATCAGCGCAAAGGAGGAGAGGAAAGGAGGCATTATCGACTCTTAAGTTTTTACTGTGCTATAATTGAAAAACACACGGTAGAACTAATTATCCACTTCGTACATCCTCAGACCATCCTCTCAATCATGTTCCATACTTTTTTGAAAACCTCTCTTTTTCCTTGTCAATTTTGCGCGACACTGGACATTTTGAAGTGTGGGAAGAGTGCTGTGTTGTATTGCTAGCGACTGGCAATCGGTGCACTCAAATATGAATTATTTTGAATTAAACTTGAATTACAAGTGCACATTTTGTTATATGACTTCTTAAGGTTCTAGATATAATACTACTTCTACAAAATAACTTAAGGCAAACTAATGTGAGGTACAGTGTTTGTTTTAATTCATTTAGTAAGCTTTAATTTGATATAAGATAGTCAAGGTCCACAGTTTCATGGCGCTTCTCCCACATCAACAAAGCACACACCTGCGGCAGTGAATTTAAATCACTATGTCTATGGAAATATTTCAGTCATAGTTGTAGTGTCATTCACTAAAAATGATGATACATATTTTAGTCTGTGTAGGTTCTCAGTCGTACAGGAGTTGTCCATCGTAGGCAAAAATTATTCAATCTTCATCTGTACTCTGTAGTTGAAGTGTAGGACGTTTCGCTCTTTACCCAAAAAGCTTTGTCAGCGAATGAGCAGTACTAGACGCGCACGTGGGTTTTAAGCCGAAAACCAGTAGGAGGAGTAACCTCTGAGTAACCAAGAGAGGCGGGACTTAGAGGTGGCCTGCCCTCTTCAGGGCGGTGGAGTGTCCTTGCCATCAAGTGGAGGAGTTCAAGTATCTCGGGTTCATGTTCATGAGTGAGGGACGGATGGAGCGTGAGATTGACAGACGGATCGGTGCAGCGTCTGCAGTGATGCGGTTGTTGTATCGGACTGTTGTGGTGAAGAAGGAGCTGAGTCGAAAGACAAAACTCTCGATTTACCGGTCGATCTACCTTCTACTCTCACCTATGGTCCAAGCGGCCGAAATGAGTTTCCTCCGCAGGGTGGCTGGGCGCACCCTTAGAGATAGGGTGAGGAGCTCAGTCACCCGGGAGGAGCTGGGAACAGAGCTGTTACTCCTTCACTTCGAAAGGAGCCAGCTGAGGTGGCTCGGGCATCTGTTTCGGATGCCTCCTGGTCGCCTCCCTCAAGAGGTGTTCCAGGCACGTCCCACTGGGAGGAGGCCCCGGGGAAGACCCAGGACACGCTGGAAAGACGATGTCTTTCAGCTGGCCTGGGAATGCCTTGGGATCCCCCAGGAAGAGCTGGAGGGGCTGGTACGTGGATCGGGAAGTCTGGGCATCTCTGCTGCCTCCGCGACCTGGCCGCGGATAAAGCGGAAGAAAATGGATAGATGGGATGGATGGACGTCCTACACTTCAACTACCGAGTACAGATGAAGACTGAAGAATTTTTGCCTACAACATATTTTAGTGGATTTGTGCTCCTTTACACGTAGCGGGAGATAGTCCGTTACCTGAGAGGAGCTTGGAGTAGAGCCATTTATCCTCCACATCAAGATGTGCCAGCTGAAGTGGCTCATTGGCTCGTGGCTTTGTTTTGGATGCCTGCTGACCGGGAAGACCGTAGGGGGAAATCAAAGTGGCGTGAGGAAGTCTGTAGGTATTTCAGTTTAGAGTGCCAATAGCTGGCCCCAGATAGAGAGGAGGGAGAGACGGATGGACACTTGTGCTGAAGTAGTTGGATCTTTCCACACTGACTTTGATTTTTTTTTTTTTTTTTCCCAGAGTAACAAATTGAAAGACTGCAGTAAGTTTAAGAGTGGATAGTTGCATTGAGCTTGTGAACTGCGTGACCCCTGATAGGTCCTCGCTCCCCCTCTGTCTTCTCTTCTTCAATATCAGGCTCTTTGTGCCAGGGGGAAGAGGGTAAATGAACAGTTCCCAAACCACTGCGCTGTCTTTAGGGTAACTTTCTGCTACTTTAACCCTCTGTGCAATTATTACATTTCGTCAGCTGCAAACTGGATGAATCAGCAAAATGTTGTTTGTTTAAGAAAATAATAATGTTTGTTCAGCTTTTATTATAACCCTCTTTTTTCTAATTGAATTAAATTAAAGATGTGTTAAGTTGGTTCCTGACCTATCATTTGGAACAACCAGGCTATACTTATAGACTTTTTAGACACAACAAAAGGTCAATAATGAATATATGTTTTACATTAATGAAGTATATTACCACTTATTTTATTTCAAGGTGATTTCCTAAATTTCCTGATTTCAAGTCAAGGCCACAGAGTTGTGAATATTGGATCTGAGGCAACCCGTTTAACCACAGTGCCATCCAGTGGTGTATTCCTGGAATTACACCAAACAACTACTGCTTTCCTCCCATAGATATTAATGAGTGCGTGCAGGGGAGCCATAGCTGTGGTCCAGACTTTGACTGTGTGAACACCATGGGCTCATTCAGGTGCAACCCCAGACCCCTCTGCGCCCCTGGCTTCAGCAAGGACCTGGCTGGAAACTGTGCTGGTAAACATACTATCATGAAAATATTCCAAAAGGTTGCAGAATATATAACAATATTGATGTTAAGTGTTGACAATAAGATCTTCATTTTCAGGTGCTAATTATGAAAGAAATTGTTGTAGTGTTATATATATGCAAAGAGAGAGAGAGAGAGAGAGGCAGAGGCAACATTAATAGTATATAAAATGTATATTTCCACATTGTCTATGAAACTCTCTGCCAAAAAAAAGTCTAGGTATTCAGCAAATAGTGTATGTGTTTTATCCTTTGAGTTTAGCAATTCATTGAAAAAATGTGTAGACTTAAAACATCTTACAGAATAATATTGAACCGTGCGAGTATGATTTAATTTCAGGCAAATCAATACAAGTCTAATACGAAAAAATAAGCCACTAAACTGCGCTCATGTACAATTAGATGTAATTACAGCATTAGGGTTAAATAGAACAAACAGACTGGCTTCCACTTGCCCCACTTTCACATAGATGTGCACAGTCAACATGGCACCAGAGATAAGATAGAAGTTGCATTCGCTGAAGGAGTCTTTTCGAAGAATTGTACTTCACCTGCTGCATGTTTTTGTAGCTTCATAACTTCATGTGACTCTGTAATTGACAAAAGCTTTATGTTGAAATGTCTGCATCAGATGTTACTGACAAACAGACTTGGTTGAGCATGACTTTCACAATACCTTTACTACATAATATTTTGAAGAATCAGTCCTCATAAAATCATGTCTTGATGTTAAAAATTACTAGAATTAAGTATATTTGACCATAATAGGAGTAATTCTGTCTAGCCAAGTAAAAAAAACTGCCTATAGAATAAGATTTTTCACTCTTGAGATCTATTTTGTATATATGCATTAAGATATTTGAACTTTTATCTTGTTTTAATTGCAAAAATAATCATTCCATTGGCCGATAGTTTTACTTACATCCTCAAAGCAAGCTTAAATCTTCTCATTTCAAGAAGATGTAACCTCTTTCCTGATTAGTTCTCTCAGTGTCTTGCCCACTGTGTGCCCACCTCCGCTCGGGCACGCGGGGGGAAGTGGCCGCGGTGTCTCTGGGGTTAATGCCACACAGACAGCGGATCAGAGTGGGCTGCGAGGGGTGGATAAAAGCCAGCGCTCCGTCCTCCGTCACGTACAAACCTATGCGCTGGAATTAGCCCCCAGGGGCAGGAACCGAGGCATGTCGAGGCAGCCTGCGCACTGTAAAGAGGAGAGCCGGAGAGAAGCGCTCCGAGAAATGAGAAAATGTCACACAACAAAGTCAACCGGGGGGAATGTGTCTGTGTGATGTGTGCCTGCTTTGATTTGTGTGGAAGGAATTGGCCCGTAGTGTAGCCCACGCCAGGCCGCACCCTCTTCCTCTATTTTAATTCAAATTTGAATGCGCTTTTTCTTTTTTTTTTTCCCAAGACGTTGACGAGTGCGCTTTGAGCCAGCCATGTGGTCCGGGCTTCAACTGCGTCAACACGGCGGGGTCCTACGTGTGCAATAGGAAGATTATCTGCAGCCGAGGATATCACTCCAGTCCAGATGGGTCGAGATGCATCGGTGAGATACACAATTAGATGTGAAAGACTGCGCCGGAAATGTGTTCAAACAAAACAAATGGAATTGAAGTTCACAGTCAAGGTGCTGGCCTGATCTCGTGATGGTTAAAACAAAACGACAGGCACGAAGCATCTTTCCCTCTAACTTTGCCGATCAGTATATTGTTGTGCACTCACACTGTGCAAAAGTAACCATAAAGGGCTCAGAACCGAACTCCACTAAGGCCTTACTACTGTGGTTATTAGGTTTGGACATTTCTGTGTGGAGTGAACATGTTCTGTGTCCTCCGTCCGTCCGTCCATCCGTCCATCCGTCCATCTTCTTCCGCTTATCCATTGCTGGGTCGCAGTCCAAGCTGCCCACATCCCATTGCACCAGTCCCTTATGGCTCCTCTTTTAGGTAGTGGGTCAACAGGAGAACGGCCCCGCAACGCTCCTTCACCCCTGGGTGACGTAACCGGCCCTGATGGTCTGTCATCATAAGGGGCTTCTGAACCGCTCTTGGTCTGACCCGTCATCTAGGACCCTACCAGCAGCCCCAGACAACATAGCTCCTATGATCATTTGGGCGCTCAAACCCCTCCACCACGATAAGGTGGAGGTTTGAGCTCCATCTGCATCATCCTATACTGTATAATGCATTGTAGGGTAGCGCTCCAGCTTTGTTCATCTGACCAAGATCTCAGGTCAGATTTGGGGATGGTAACCCTGTAGCACTCTGAGTTCACTTCTCCACAATATCAATCTGGGATTGAGCGTGTCAAATCCATCTGGGGAAAGGAGGGACATTCACCTGAATACTTCCACCTGATCGGGCGAAGCGCCTCTACATCTGGTAGGTAAAAGTGCACAAAGTGCCTCATGCTGTCGTCCTTTCATAAAGAAAACCATGGATTCTGCTAGAACAGATTTGATAGCAGCGGCTACGTGTCTGCGCTGCTGTGTTTAATTTTGCGTCGACTCAGCACTTGCATTGCATTCGTAACACCCGGATATCCCGCCCTAAACCAAAACACTGCAACGTGATGGGCCAAACCACTGCCGGTTCAGTAACGGTGAGGGCAGGAGTGGTACAAGATGGATTCTTGTGTGTTTGAGGATTCACAAATACCGCGAGAATTCAGCCTGGAGGTAAGGTTATGATGGGACAATAGCAGAGAAAATAAATGACTTCTTCAAAGGTGTCTTCTCATCAGAAGCTTCCTCCCCACATACCTATATGTGTATTTGATTGTTTTTAACTGTAGCACTTTGAGATTTGATTTCAACTATAAAGTGCTTTATAAATAAAATGTATTATTATTATTATTATTATACCTACATTTTTAAGCAGAAAAGTCCAGTTGAATGCATAGACACAGAGACTCTGGGAGAACATGCCATTTTTGCACAGAAAGGCCTTCGCTGGTCCGGGATCAAACCTGGAACCTTCTTTCTGTGAGGCAGAGCTTTAAACTCCTGATAACCTAATGACAAAACAAACAATTAACAACCTGTATTTATTAAAACAATCTTACTTTCATTATTGGTAATAGCAAATAGACCATATACAGACAACAACATGTAAAAGCTTGATGCAGATTTTCTTCATTTCACACCTTGTGATTGGCCCGCCGGCATCAAAGCAAATTATTTCCTCACACCAAACAGACCAGGACTATCGCTGCATGCATCTTGTAGGTAAATGTTTATCTGACCTGAGCTCCTCTCTCTCACAGATGTGGATGAGTGTCAGAACGGGCTGCACAGATGTGGGGAGGGCCAGCACTGCCTCAATATGGCCGGCTCGTACCGCTGCGAATGCCAGACGGGCTACCAGTATGACTCATTCAGGAGGATGTGTGTAGGTATGTAAACAAAACAGTAGTGAGCACAGTTTACCTCTGGCTGTGATCATGCAGAATGTGTTCAGTGGTTACAAAATGAGGAATATGAAAAATATAGATAAATAAACAACATTGAGGGAAACATACAGTGCATTCGGAAAGTATTCAACCCAAAAAGTTATAAAAGCAATTTGGTGTGTTTTCAAGTGTTTAAGGTTTAGTGAATAAATCTGTAAAAAAATCAAATTATTCTATAAATAAATCAGGCTTGGAAATTAATATTGAAAGATCCCTCTGAAAAACAATTCAAAAATATTGTTAAGTACAAGACTTAAGGTTTAAGAAAAAGGCATTTTCAGAAAGAGGCTTTAGAAGTTCTGTGTAAATCTATGGAGAAACGTTGAATCTGTGCAAAAAACAAACACCTTCTTGTGAAGATTTGGCGATTTATGTGTTTCCAGGTGAAATAACTTCTAAATCTGAAAACTGAAAACATTGACTTTTGCTGTTGTAGTTTCTGTTGCGTTTTCATGCCTGGCTGTGCCCATCCGCTCCTGCCCACCGCTCTGCTCCTGTTTACCATTCCTGGCTTGTGTCTTGTGGTGCTGTAGTGGCCCTGCAGAGTGCTCTCGCTGCCCCCTGCTGTTTGTGATTCACCGTATTGTGACCCTCGATAATGGACTCCACTCAAGTGTTTATACAATCGCCAGGAGTCACCCCTCACACGTTGTTAACATGCAGACAAGCACACATAAACGAGTGGTTTCAGGTTATTCCTTCATCGTGGCTAACGTTAGTGGGAGCCATGTGCTGTGCCGTTATTTACTCCTTGTTCTCAACGTGTGGGGAAAATGGGAAGGCAATTGGGCAGGTTTGAAAAGACACATTTTAGATAACTCTGTGCTGTGTTCCCAGTTTGAAGTGGTTAGTATCTATCAGAGGTGGTCCAATGAACAGACAGTGGCAGAGTGGTAAAGGTGATGTGACTTTTGTGGTGTTTTTCCCCCCTCAAAGTACAGCTTCTGTACTACAAATTGAACTTCCCAAGTAAAAAAAACATCTGCCAATGAAAAAATATTTCAATTTATGAGAATTATAATATATTTGTTCCTATTTTAGATTCCTATAGTGCAAACAGACTTATTGCATCAACAGATCATTTTACTAACCTGCTCAAATTAACAGGAAATTGTCAAGAAATGTTTAGTTTTAAATCCTAAATCATACTGTCTATCTAAATGTAAAGCATGTAATGTCAATTCCATGGGTTGCAGGCTTGTTTTCTTGTATTTCTGTGACTATGACCCAAAAAAGTGACCCTGCCAGTTGCAAAATGCGCTTATAAACTCATCTCTAAGAAGAAACAGGATTTTAGAAATGTGTTTGGACCACAACTATCAATTTATTTGACTTGGTCCCTCTTCCATTATTTGCAATGAAAAAAACATCAGATATAGTGCCTTTAAGTTCATTAAAACTCAACTTATTATAATGTGAATGATGTGTATTCAACCTTTTGGGCTCCAAAAGGTTGAATACCCTGCAGTGCCTCTGAGGACCCTATGATAGTAGTAAATATAGTAGTAGTATTATCTTGTTAAAACTACTCAAAACAAGATTAATATTCTGAAATAAAGTCAGTCAAACCCATGCTAGTATATGCATTTAGACCATTTACCACATTTGTTCACCCCACAGTACAATATGTGTAGCCATAAAATAAAGATCAAGCCCAGAATATATTTCATAGCTGTGAATTATGCACCAATAAAGTGCAAATGAGCACCGCCTGGGGTCTGTTTCTCAAAGTTCCCAACAATATTGTGAGATTTCCGCTATATCTTCCGGTGTGAAATGTAGTCCACTAATAAATCAACCCACCGCACACTATAATTAAAATGAAATTAGCCACGCTCTGATGACCTGCCTGTGCTTTCTGTCAGATATAAATGAGTGCTGGCGTTACCCGGGCCGGCTGTGTGCCCAGACCTGCGAGAACACCCCGGGCTCCTACCACTGTTCCTGCACTGTGGGCTTCCGCTTATCCGGCGACGGCAAGAACTGCGAAGGTACAGTTATATTATGCTCGTGTGTCCTGGGTGTGTGTGTGTGTGAGAGCCAGAGTGCAGCCATGTGTGCGTACCCCGGGCCAGTCGCGGCACGCTCTGGGGAATAATGTGCATGGAAATACAGTTCACCTATGAATCTATGCATGTGGGGCTGCTGGTGGTGGGGAGCAGGGCTGACATCAGAGGCGAGGGGGGGGAGAAAAATCTGAAATATGCGGCTACAGTGATGGATACTGCGATTACTGGTGCCCCTGTTATTAAAACTACGTCTACCTTTGTCAGCAATGCTAATATGGGACTATTAGTACTGTGTAAAACATTGCAGTAGTGCTTTGGTTCTTCTGCGCTCATACATTTGACTCCTGCAATATGCATGTCAGGAAGGTCTGTGGAGGGAAGCGGTATTGCTGGTGTTTTGACTATGTTCTTGACCATTGTCCTCAGATGTGAACGAGTGCCTGTCCAACCCGTGTGGTCAGGAGTGTTCCAACATCTACGGCTCATACCAGTGTTACTGCACACAGGGCTACTACCTCAGGGAGGACGGACACTCGTGCGACGGTATTTTACATCAGCGGTTCTCAATTGGTGGGTCGGGACCCTAAAGTGATTTGCGGGACCATTTTCAGGGTACCTAAGACATGTAGTTAAGAGAGCTAGAGTTCTTTTGACCATAACTTCAACTTCATATAGGTTTATTCAACAAAGATCTGTGGCGAAATACAGCATTTTAACAGATTCAGACTGGAGATTTGGTAGCACTTTATTACCATACCCTCATACTCATTTCGTACAGAGGCTCTGGATCTTCACAATTGAGCTCCGTTATCATGGGTGGGAGGGGTAAACTTTTAAAGTATGAAACGATTGGTTCTGATTTTACCCAATCGCTAGCCTGACCTTAGCCTTATCCGTAAACTCCGGTCCAATATGATTTCCTGCATATGCTCGATGACACCCGCCTCCCCCGCTCGCTGAATGGTAGGATGAGATTCAACCGGTTTATCGTGGCCACTGAGATCAGACCCAGACGTGACGTGGGGAAATCAGGGTATCCGCAGGGTCTTAAAAAGTTTAAAAGAGTTTAAAATTCATGAATCCAATTTTAAGGGCTTAAAAAGTCAAAAATTCTGCCTAATTATTTGCCCAATTATTTGCTCACAATTTAGTTTAAAAAATAGCCAAAGTCCGCACCAATGAAGCCCTGCTCTGTTTTTTATTATGGGCAAATGCAAGTTGTTGGCTGGACTGAAATGACTTAAAGGATTGGTTTAGACCTGTTCAGGGTAATTACTTTGAAGGTTATTGCCATATTTACAAAAACATGCATACTTGGGACATTAGGTGTGCGAGCTCTGGAATTGCATGCTAAATGCAATTCCAAAACACCAGTCAATCATAAAACCTCTTTTTTTGTTTTTTTTGATTGAATGGCTTGCCAATTGCATAATTGCCAATTGCATAATTGCCAATTGCATAATTGCAAAATGCATAATTGGAAAAATTAAGTCCTTAAGTTTGTACATCACACTGTGGTATCAGTTTGACACTATATTGCGCGTCTAAAAACAAGTCTTATTTTGGAGATTTTGTGGTCTTAAAAGGGTCTTAAAAAGTCTTAAATGTAACTAGGCTAGCACTTTATAATAACTACATCTTATTTAGCCTTAACAAATGATGAATTAACACTCAATTCATCATGAACAAATTGTTAATTAAGTATGAATCTTGATACTTAGTAACTACTTAACTAGTATATAGGGATGGCTACGGAAGCCCGGTTTCCGGTCCACCTGGGCCGATAAGCTCCAGCCTTAACGGTCCTTATCGGGGCTGAGGAGTCGCGCTAATGTCACGCACTCAAATCAGCGCTTTCTCGTGGATTCATTTCCCGCATCTCTGATCTTCGCTGGCCAGTGCTGCCTCGCGGCCCGCACCTCCTCCGCGCTGCTTCCCCATCTCTCTCACCGTGTGCTGTTCTGACTGAGGCGGACACCGGTGCTCTGGGAAACCTCTTGCTAATTGTCCCTCGTGTTGAAAAGACACTCCACAGCGATATTTTAGCCACGCACCGTCGTTTTCATTCATTACGGGTCGGTCTTAAACTGAAACAGTTTCAGTCTATTTCTCCACAGGATCACAGTGGCGTGCACGCACTCAAATGCGCTACCACATGGACGCCAGTGTGATCCAGGCTAGACCCACTGGTCACAAGACATTAGTGACAATGTGGAGTAAGTGTGGCTCTAGTGTCGTTTACAGTGTTGAGATTTCATTTACGCCCCGCCCCCTAGAACAAAGTATAACCCACAGCCTGTGAATAACGATACAGTTATACAGATGCTTTGGTTATTCATTATAATTTAATACGTAGTTAACAATGAATTAACAATTTAAAACCACATTTTAGATGCTATATTAGACCATGATTTAACAATGATAATTAATGATTGTATAAACGATTATACTACTACTATTACTTCTATTCATCATTTTTGTTGTAAGCTTTTCTAAAGTGTGGACTGTAAATAAATAGTTACTTCATAGTTAATGAAGGTTTTTAATACATTTTTTGGGGGAGTCACAGCTTTTCATCTTGAAGTAATGGTGGGTCCCGATCCAATACCAGAACCACTGTTTTACATAATATCCTCATAACAACCGCATTTATATTCATAGAAATTATAATAGGAGCTTTTAATCATTGGCCTTTTTCCTCAGACATTGATGAGTGTTCGCAGAGCAATCTGTGCACATATAAGTGTGTGAACGTTGCTGGCAGTTACCAATGTGCCTGTCCTGAATACGGATACACCATGTCTCCAAATGGTCGCTCCTGCAGAGGTAAAGGAACTGCATTTTTACAATCACTATGAAATCACAAATGAAATCATGTCTGTGTTCATCGACTGAAATAAATATTGCATCATAATTTTAGTCAAAGTAATATTTTTGTTGACTGAAATTAGACTGAAACTAAATTAAAGTAGTGCATGATATAGAGGATTTTTAACCAGATTTTTAGTCTTTCTGAGTCTGAGGAGGCGTGGCTCAATAAAAACTTTCTCTCATGACATGTGGGACTCCTCATGTGTGTGTATGTGTGTCCTCATGTCTGTCCTTAAGTGTCTCTGGTCTGTTAAATCTCCAAAAATTTAAAATCCTGTAGTGTGTGGGCACCTTTAGTTGACTAAATGTACTGTACATGGAATTTGTGTCGACTATAATTTGACAAAAACTAAAAAGAATTGTTTGACTAAATCTTGACTAAAACATTTTCGTCAAAAGAGGTTAATGGATCACAGTCATTTTCATTGATCAGACACCACAGAGTAACAGCATAAAGGCACCTGTTACGTCTCAATATCCTGAATATCCATTGGCAGCCAAGTAGGGCTATCAAAAAAGTATAGTTGAGGTACCGGTAGAGTAAACCAAGTATCGTTAAAACACTGGTATACAAAAAAATTGAACGGTACTCAGCTCTACAGAGACTTTTGTCCTCAAAGTTCATGTTGAGCACTGGGCATCATGAGGACTAGTGCCTTTCACATGGGCCAAATTCAATTGTTATTGCTAGACAGCTCTGAGCAACTCTAAAACTGCAGCTCTTGTAGGTGCTCACAGTCTGAAAGTAAACGGTCAAAGAAAGAAACAAAGCAAGGAATCAAGCACAAGTGCACTGTTAAAAGTCATCTAGAAATAAGTCAAATTGAGTAAGTTTGCCCTTGTGACTAATTTCAATTAAGAAAAAGAAATCAAGAACAGATTTAAAGTAAATTAAGATTTTTTTGTGTCATTTTGAGAGCAATTTGATCTTTTTTCTTAATTTAAGTGCAAAAAACTTACCCCATTGCCAGACTAAATATCTGGAGACACGGTGTGTTTCATTATGTACTGCCAGTGGATACTGTATATCTCAGGCAAGTTATCATGAAACACATACTAATGTGAGCATTAGTAACAGGCAGGAGGTTATAATGATCCACCTGATTGGTTTCAAATGGGTTTAAACTGTATAGTTGCAATATTATGTAATACTTTTCTCTAATAAATATAACTGCTTCTTTTACTGCGTCTCTGTGATTACGCTGTAAAGTTTTATGACCCAGTAGTTCTTTCTTTCTTTCTTTTCTGTCTTCACATATAATTACTTTTTTGTAGACATTGATGAGTGCACCACAGGGACCCACAACTGCTCCCTGTCCGAGACCTGCTACAATATTCAGGGAGGACACCGCTGCCTCTCCTTCGACTGTCCCCCCAACTACAACAGAGTGTCTGACACGTGAGTCCAAGATATGAGATAACAAAATGAGAATTTACACCGCGGGATTTGCTTAACATTTTTTCTATCTGCACAGACAAATAAAAATGTTTGTGATTATGTCGAGCAGAGAGAAAGCCACAAGATGATGAGTTTGTGGACTCTAATGTCTAAATAAATTAGCAAGAACAGTCAACATTTTCAGTTCATTTCAATATTTTGATTAGCATTGTGCAAAATGAGAGCCATGTGGGAAAATCCACCACATGCTGCAGCAGGAGCCAAAAAATGTAACCAACAGCTCTTTCGATGAATATCAACTAAGCATAAGTTTGAGTACATTTTGACATGCGATACGATGAAAGTTAAGACGAGACACTACAGGTGAATTAGCCTGGGAATACCAATGCTGTTTGCGCACTCAAATCATTTCGAACTACTCAATCTTCGCAGGGTTTTGGGGACCAATCACAGAACGGGGAGGGACGGCAAGACAACGATGCGTACTATTCGACAGACTGGATTAGCTGAGGCTCATAGTACAATACGATACGATATATGATTGGCTGTGGGCTATGTGCAGGCTTCCTTGCCGCGGGGGAGGTCTAAGGATGTGGGAAACCCCAAGCTGACATTTCATTAACATTTCATTGTTTGATGTTTGATAGTGACTTGTTTTGTGTTTGTACCGACCTTTGAGATGACTCCTGTTGTGATATTGGGCGTTACAAAAACTGATTGATTGATTGAGCGCCCAATAAACGGCTATGGACAATCGTAAACCACACCTCTCCTACGAGAAAATGAATGGGTGGTTCCCAGACGCGAGCCAGGTGAATAGGGAAAAAATGTAAATTGAGTGAAATCAATTTGAAACTTTTTTTTTTTTTTTAATCTATTGCAAATGTTGTGTCATTTTATGTTTTCCTTTAAAAATAGGGCATTTTATGTGTAATTTTTTTTTTAAATTCCCTATATTTTAGCAACAAAATCTTCATAATGATTAGAGCCAGGTTTAAATTTATGACCTTATTTTGTTGATATTAGCTACAAAGATTTGTTCAAAGGGGATTTTGGATATCGTGTTTAATATTTTTAAATATAAATTAGTTATTATTGAATAATCTGTAAAAATTCAAATTGTGCCTTGTGTTTTTGGGTTCAAAAGTCAATAAATCAGGCTCAGAATTAAATATTGAAAAATGTATCCGGACAAACCTTCAGAATATCGTTAAGTCCAAGACAGGAAAGTTTGGATTCTGTAGAGAATTGGCTGCAAAATGTGAGAAAAATTTTACTCCTTTCCTTATTGTAGGCAAAAATTCTTCAGTCTTCATCTGTACTCTGTAGTTGAAGTGAAGGACGTTTCGATCTTACTCCAAAGATCGTCATCAGCTACTGAAGCCTGGAGCACGCTGTGGGTATATAAAGCCAGTGAACCCACAGCGTGCTCCAGGCTTCAGCAGCTGATGACGATCTTTGGAGTAAGATCGAAACGTCCTACACTTCAACTACAGAGTACAGATGAACACTGAAGAATTTTTGCCTACGATGGACAACTCCTGTACGACTGAGAACCTTCACAAATCCTTTCCTTATTGTAAAGATTAGGTAATTTACTTGTTTCCGGGTGAAAGTTTATATGTTAAACAAGAAAACTGGCCCAAAACCTGAAAACGTAAAATGTTTTTTTGTCTGTATCCCCTTAAGAACCTTCGGAGTCAGTCATTGAGCTTTAACTACTGGAAGCTGCACTAGCACTAACTACAACTTCCCTGTTCTCTTTTCTAGCCGGTGCGAGCGAATGAGCTGCCCCAACTACCTGGACTGCCAGACCTCCCCTCTGCGCATCACCTACTACTATCTCAGCTTCCAGTCCAACATCGTCATCCCGGCTCAGATCTTCCGGATCGGGCCGTCTCCTGCGTACTCCGGGGACAACGTGATCGTCAGCATCACCCAGGGCAACGACCAGAACTACTTCAGCACCCGCAAGCTCAACGCCTACACGGGCGCGGTGTACCTCCACAGGCAGGTGGAGGGGCCGCAGGACTTCCTGGTCACCGTGGAGATGAAACTGTGGCGTCAGGGCACTTTCACCACCTTTCAGGCCCGGATTTATGTCTTCATCACAGGAACGTCACTCTAACGCCTCAGAAACTGTGGACACTAAGGACAGTACAGTAATGCAGACTTTTACACTATTTATATCAGTCTGACTCAGACCACTACCAGAAGCAATAGGTTGTGTACCTGTGAGCGTAAAGTGACTACAAAGTTTTATTTTTTTCGTTTTCAGACCTAAAATGTTGCTGGCATGACGAGTGGCATCTACTCTCACTAAATATCACAACAACGGCACAATTTGAATGATATAGGTCATAGAACAGTTTTTATATACTATACATCACAGTATCAATTAACAAAAAAATCTGATTAATTGCCTGAAAAGGAGTGGGAAGGAAGAAAAAATGATTTAATCCCACTCCCATTTACACATTCTTATTAACACAATGAGCTTTCCTGCTGCTTCTGTCGGAGAAAAGAGAAGGAAAAAGAAAGATCTATCAGCAGTCTTTGGGTTTGGGTTAAGCATTATCTTCAGAGTCAGAGCAAGGAAAAAGATGTTCAGACACAAAGATTTTACATACAACCAGTTACAGTGACATCATAGTTCGAAGGTCAAGATCAGTGTTGTTCAAACGATGGCCCGGGTAGAGGTGGGAAACATATTATCTACGAGATAATATCTATATGGTTGTTTGGACGATATACAAATTCACAATATCATGTATACCAGGGGGGGCAAATTTAGCCCTCCAAGGGGTCTCATTTGGTACCTAGATTGGTAAGGAGTAGACTATCTACTTTGATTAATTTGTGCAACGAATAGACTATCAGTAGTTACGAAGGACTCCAAAACAGCCTGTTCTAGTCAGTAGCGCAGTAATTAAAGGCCATTTAATCAAAAATCTGTTTACATTTGGTCTTTTTACATAAACGTACGTACGCAAAACAATATTGCGCTTGGCCCTTTTTGCGCTGATTGTTGATTGGAGGGGCAGAAAATACAGAGAGAACATGTTACATTATGCTAATCTATAAATGATTTGTGAGCAGAATCGTGGAACATGAGTTTGGAAACTACTTGGAAACTCTCAAAGGATGATGATGGCCTTCAACATTTTCTGTCAGAACTCTAAATATTCTGCCATTGACTGAGAATTTGCAGTTAATGTAACCTCTGATGTATGCAGTGTCTTCATATTCAAGAGATGCACAAAAAGCTGAAAAAAACTGCTGTTAAAAATTAAAAATCAAATATACTTGACGTGTAAACACAAGTATCTTTTTAAGGACACAGCGATCCAAACAAATACACTCAGAAAACACTCAGCCAACTTTGACTTTCTCTCATGATGTGCCAAAATAAGTGGCCAGTAAGTAAATGAAGCCTTCCTCTTCAGATATATACAAGAGTACCATGGAATATATTTATTTTCTTTCAATAATGGGTGTTATATAATACGTCGGTAGTACTACTCAGTGGATTGGCAGCGTCTCGTTCTGCGTCTCCTTTTTATATACAGTATGCCACAATTTGAAACTTTGACTCGTTCCTAAAATGTTGCTTTAGTCAACTTTAGAGAGTTGCATGAAGAAGTAGACCACTGTATGTTTTAGTATTTCACACTGTTCATGTACATTGTTGATTTCCTCAAAGCATGTTATCTCATTGACCTGTGGTATAACAAGACGCCACTGACAAATATGCCTTTTTATGTATTTAAGTGACGTTACTGAAGTGTGTGTATTTTGTCCTAACTTTTCACCTGGATGTAATATATTTGTACGACCCATAAGCTGGAACATATCATTTTAAACATCCGAGCGTGTTGGATTCTTGCTTCCCAACTGCACGCCTTCATCTCTTGCCATGATCTTTGATGTGTACAGTATATAGCCGACATCATTTTTCACCCCGTACAGCAGTTAAAGTATATAATCCATTCCTGCTGGGGCATGTCCCACAGTAAATATCCATGCCTATTTACATACCTGTTCACACCTTTCCCCTGAACTCAGCCTGAGCTCCACGCGGCTCTCACACGATTGCGACACCCACGAGTCATGATAGAGACAGTAAACCCCGATAATCACCTCTGCCTTGATATGAAAAATAATTACAGCATTTTCAAATAGATATGAGGCTTGTCTGCTCTGCCTTGCTTATAGAAATAAAGGCTAACACTGCCATCTGCAGGAGGAAAGCGGTAACGCAGGCAGTGGTGTGTCAGTAGACTAGAATGAACTCTGTGGATGAGATAGGGGATGACAGATTTTGTTTTCTTGTAAATGAAGCTCTCTTAGGGGGTTATCGTGTGTCCCAGTGAGTCCCTAAGCCCTTCCCTAACCAACGGAAAAGCCCTATATGTCATAAGTGACAGCTGTATTGATGAGCCACACATGTTAGTTTTTAGGCTAAAGGCCATTTCAACAAAAGAGATTGGACTGAATAATTATCCTTCAGTATTGTTAGCATGTAGACCCCTGCTGTAAAAATAGACGGAGAGTTGAACTTAAGCGTACTTACATGAGGACTAAATCGTAGTAAAAAGTTGCTTACGGCAATTCCACAAAATAACATTTTTTTAATACATAGGAGATATGGGAGCTATGATTTATTCTTCTTTTTATTTTATTTTTATTTCACCTTTATTTAACCAGGAAAGTCCCATTGAGATTAAGAATCTCTTTTTCAAGGGAGTCCCGGACACGAGGCAGCAAAAGTTACATACAATTACATAAAATTACAGATTACAAGTCGAGGAGGTCGTCTCAAGTTCTCTCAGTCTGGACTTAAAAGCATTCAATGAAATAAGTTCTTTTGCCAACATTGTTCCATGAAAAATCCTTTTTCTGTGCAAATGGAACAGATAGTAGCAACAAATGGTCATTACAGATGTAAGAGGGCAGTGGTCCAAGGCAAGCATAGCCTTATGAACAAAAGTGTACCAATGTCCCAACCTCCTGGTGGACAAAGAAGGCCATTTCCAGCAATAGATTGAGTTCATGTGACATCACAATATTCTAAACAGCCTATAGTTTAAAATAGAGGTGGAGGGAAACTGAAAATCCCATGGCTGTGACTCTGGAAACTGTCAAAAAGCAGATTTCTAGTCTTAGTTTATTGCTATTTCCTCTGTAATTCCAGCACCTATCCACATGAAACAAAAACTGCCACAAAGTTCAATGTCTTCTCTGTCAGCACATATGAAGACTTCATTTGTAAAAACAGATAAGTGCCATTTACAAAAATCAACATTTGCTTGTGATTTCCCCTTTGTGTAGCTTTCTTTGAATGACCAGACCATTGCTAGTGGATCAGACATATAAAGTTACTTGTTCTTGATCAAATTGATTCAACTTTAGTTTTACTTGTGTCCCCTGTAGAGTAAGGTGATAAAAATCTAGAATAATTTGGCAAAGAAGTCTAAATGGAGATATCTACTTTTGCAATTGAACTCTTCATATGTATGAACTAAGGTATTGTCACCAAAAGTGGTGACAATATCCAAAAACATGTGCATGACGTTGGCCAGTAGAAAGGACTTCCAGCCGTGAGAATAATATGGCAGGTTTGTGAATCCAATCATTTACAAATAATGACCAACTACATTTGGCAATTTTCTTTTAGGAAATGTCTTTCAAAACGTGTTTCTCCTCCATAGAGTTGTGCTGCATCTGCTCCAATTGAAATACAACTCTATAACATGAACACAACCCATTAACAAATGAGACTGGACTCATGTTTCCTCTGTGATATTGTTAGAAATACATGGGAAGTTGGAAATACTTTGATCCACACACTTGCAGGCTACTTATATGAGGAATATGTGCCTCCTAAATAATAATTCATGTATCATTACTGCAATATTGCTAATGACAACTTCCCAATTTAAAATACACTGCAGATACAGAATACAAAGATTGATACCGTATATCTCTCCTCTAATTAGCTTTATCTGCCACGGGGGGAGATTAGGTGGTCCGACATCGTGAATCATGTTCTACACAAGGAAACTGCTCTCATCCATCACTGATTCAAACGTGGACAGGAAGTTTGAAAAATGTAAGCAATATAGAGAAATGACACCGCCACAAAGTTCTTTACAAAGGTTTCTTAGACGTAGACACTTAGACTTTATTGAGCCACAAGGGAAATTGTGTTGTTATTGGATATATATATATCAAAAATAAAACTGTTTAACCTCTTAAACCCCAGTGTGCCAAATTTGGGTCCTGGGGAAGGAAAGAGAGAGAAGAAGGAAAGAGGGAGAGAGACAGAGAGAGGGGAAAGAGACAGAGAGAGGGGAAGGAGAAGAGAGAGAGAGAGAAGGAAAGAGACAGAGAGAGGGGAAGGAGAGAGAGAAGAAGGAAAGAGGGAGAGAGAGAGAGAGGGGAAAGAGAGAGGAAGGAGAGAGACAGAGAGAGAGGGGAAGGAGAGAGAGAGAGAGGGGAAGGAGAGAGAGAGAGAAGGAGAGAGACAGAGAGAGGAGAGAGAGAGAGAGGAAGGAGAGAGAGAGGAGAGAGGGGAAGGAGACAGAGAGAGGGGAAGGAGGGGAAGGAGAGAGAGAGAAGAAGGAAAGAGGGAGAGAGAGGAAGGAATGAGACGGAGAGAGGGGAAGGAGAGAGAGAAGAAGGAAAGAGGGAGAGAGAGAGAGAGGAAAGAGAGAGGAAGGAAAGAGACAGAGAGAGGGGAAGGAGAGAGAGAGAGAGAGAGAGAGAGAGGGGAAAGAGAGAGGAAGGAAAGAGACAGAGAGAGATGAAGGAGAGAGAAGGAAGAGAGCGAGAGGAAGGAAAGGGGGAGAGAGAAAGAAAGAAGAGAGACAGAGAGAGGAAGGAGAGGAAAGAGACAAAGAAGAGAGATAGACAGAGGGAGAGAGAAAGAAAAAAGAGAGAGAACGAAAGAAGAGAGAATGAAGAGACAAACAACAGTTGCTACATATTTTAGTCTTTCACCAAATTTATACAAAAATATAAAGCAAATCAAGGTGAAAGTATCTAAGTATTCAGAATACAGTACACTGATTGGGCAAAGTAACTGAATACATTACAAAATACATTTTAAGACAAGTATTCAG
>OMNZ01079435.1:0-18267 GCA_900303255.1 Lesueurigobius sanzi
CATTACCTCAGTCCCTACATACGATGCAGACCAGACTTTTAGCGACAAACCCAGGACTCCTGGTATTGTCTGTTAAAATGAGCTTTCTTTTTCTCTGAGGTCCGGCTCCTCTTCTGGCTATATGAGTTGGGCTTTTCCCTCAGCAATAAAGCTCCCCAATGACGTTTGTTTTTACCCATTTTCGCTAGCTTGTGCTTAGTTTTAACATAGCTGATACGCGTCAGGACTAGAGCACAGATATATAATACAACTGGATATTCCAATGGATTTCGCGGCGACTTTCTATCAGGACTTTTATTATATATCTACGGACAAGCTTATTGGGGTGTAAATAGGGTCAGGCGAAAGTGAAATGGGAGTAATGGATGATTTTAGAGCCTGTAGCCTGGGCCCGTAGTTGTTATTCCTATCGGAAGATGCGCAAATCCTACGTCCAAAATGGTAGCGCAAAGAATGTCACGTGATATTCGTGACGTCTCAGCAAATCATCTATAGTTCCATATGATTCTGACTCACTCATTTATCATTGGTGTAATATGTTTGGCCCAGCAACAATTATGAGTTAACCTCTACTTGTGTCACTTCCTGCTCCCATGTCCAATACGGAAGTGAACAAAATAATCATAAAAAAAAAAGTCAAACCAGGGAAAACTGGTTTCAAAAAAAATGTCAAAAGCTAAAGTTTAACAGTGTAAATTTGTTTTAGTAAAAATGTATTCTGAATGTGTCACCATTCTATATTGGACCCAAGAGCAGGACAACAAAGGTAAGGGGTAAAGTAACAATTTATTTACAGGCTGGCTTGGTGAAGTATAATGGTAAGTATATTGCAGGTGAGTAGACAGGCAGGTGAGCAGGATGGCAGGTCAGTATCTGGACACAAGGGAAAAAACAGGTCTCAAAATCCAAGGTTAATAATAAGGAGCCAAGTGCTGATTGTAGTTTAACAAACTGGCGAGGAGTCTTCTTATGCAGAGGGTGATTACAGATTGCTGCCAGGTGAGCTCTGCCCCGCCCAAGAACAAACACAGACATGCAGGGGGAGGGGGAGACAAGGGGAGAGCTATCCATGACAGAATGTGTCAAATAGAGTTCGGGAAAACCCACTGTTGCCATGGAAATCCGCCATGTTTGCAGCTACTAGCAAACCTTCTCCATAGACTAACATTGGCAAGAAACGTAATAAAAAGTGGAGAAAAGAGCCGTGGAACTGCTCCGTGAGCTGCTGAGTCTCTGCTGGTAAATAGATCTAACTCACTGTAGAGTCAGAATACTTTTATATGAACGATAACTCAAGTATTTTACCTTTTAAAACCTCCATTGGTTTACTATGGAAAAAAACGTTGTGCAAATCCCATAATGCTTTGCGATATGACATCATATTTCCGAACTCTATACAATAGCACTGATCGCAAATGACGTCACATTCATAGGTCGGACAAGAATGGCAACACGTGCAGGCCAGTTGCTATGGTTACCGTTTACTCTCCTCGCAAACATGGCGTTTTAACACCCAAACAGAGGCAAATGTCAGCGAGAAATGAAATGTAGCCTTGTGGCAGAGAAGAACGAGACACAAGTGGATGTTTGTGAGTCAAATTTACTCTTCTCAAGCCAGCAACAAAATGGAAGAAACACACCGCCTTCAGGGCTTAGACACGCCCCTCAACCCCAAAGGCTGCTGGGTGAGAGACACCCCATAACATGTACACCACAGCCTCGCTTAAATTACAACCAATAACCACTAAACTTTCGCAGACTTTCAAGTGCGCAGTGATTTGGTCAGGAACACCATCAGCTGTGCTGCTCTGCTCTCTGTTCACCCCCTGCCCTATCTCCCTTTGTGTGAGCAGCTAATCGCGGCTAGTAGCTAGCTCCCTGTACTCCACCACTGAGACGCAAGTTTGTAGTGTGATCAAGTCAAAATCATCTCACCTCAGTGTTTGGCCAGCTAACGCTAGTTTGTTTAGAATTCCCACACCCACACAGCTAAGCGCCAATGGCTTCCTGAAGGCTGTATTGTTGCAGACTGTGTTTAACCAAGACGTACCTGCACAGGTGTTGCTGTTGCTGGGCCTGAATGATCAGTTGCTAGCCTTTTCCACCGATGAAATGCAGAGAGCAGTAAATCCCTCTCCTTACAAGCTTGTACCCAGCGTTGGCATTTCTCTGGATTTCTTCCAAGCTCAGGAAATACAATGAAAAAACTCCCCTAATGGTCACAGTGTCCCGTTCCTACAAGTGCAGTTCACACGGTTCAGCTCCACAGGTCCCAAAAGTTTGTCCGAACTGTAGGTGGCAGTAGCGCGCTGTTCTAAAAATCGCATTTCGCGTTCAGTCCTATTTAAAACAGACACTAATTAACATTAACATTAATTATGTGTGCCTCGGCATAAATATTTTACATCATTTGAAATAATGTCTGTAAGATACAGGCGCCAGGGCTGGTGAGGAGTTTGCCTGGGGCTCTCCCTGCAGGCAGCAGTGGGAATAACAGTACAAGTGTAACTTTTAGTTTTGATTTACAGCATGGTTAGCAGCTTTAGCTTCGGTTTGATAAACACACTTCGAGCATAGAACTTCTGCTGAGAACTGAACCAGTGTGAGGTTATGGGCATTAAAAATGTGGAGGACAGTTTAGGGTTTTGACCACATAACCCAAGAAGTACAGACCAAAATGCTGAAACCACAGAAGAAGAAATAAACAGAAGAATCAAAAAGGAACAGCATTATCCTAAGATGGGTGAAACACTTCTTCAGGTATGTTTTTGATGACGGAACAAGGTTATAACATGGTTTAAAGTGTATTTTGCATGATAAGTCTCCTTTAAATTAATTATATTTAGACACAATGTTATTTCTGCTTTGTGAATGATGCATTTCATTCTTCTAGTTCACACATGCTTTAGTTTGACATAGACTTCTATTAGATCGTGTGTGCGGTGCTTGGTGTGAAAAGAGAACCACTAATCTCCTATAGTCCTGGCTTAGTCCTTACTTTGTCCTCATTTTGTACAGACTATAACAAATGAAACATGTATAAGATAGTTGAGAGTTTTGTTTGAATTGTATTGCATTGTGCTTGTACCTCCAAGGCGAAATTACAGACCACATTGTGTATTTGGCTTCTGAAAGCAGAATTCTCCAGCTCTCTCGTCAGCCGCTCCTTTACTGATACAGCACAACCAGGTCAATACAGTTCAATTCAACATAGTGGCATTAGTCTAATCGTTAAGCCCAGGCCTCACTAAACAAATCATTCTCCAAGTTGTTTGGTTTGACTTTGACATCACAGGGTCAATAACACTGACCTTAAACTGTAATCGACCACTGGTGACTGTGATTACCTCAGGGTTTAACCTCAGACACAAACCAGGGCACTCACTGACCCCAGACCCCACATTTTACCACGCATAATAGAGATAGTTGTTGAGGTGAAACCATGGCAGGTGAAATCAGATTTATCATGCAGTGGTCAATCTTGAGATTTTTGTCTAGTTTTGTCTCTTTAAGGTGAGACACTGCAGGTGAAAAGGGGGAGGGGTAACAGAGTGATATCAATTAGGAGCTTTTTTCTGTATATTACCAAAAACATGTATTGCAAGTTTTAAATGGTCAAAATTTCCTACAGCATTTGGGGACAATATCTAAATAATGGATTGAGCCAGGGTTGTGGTTTTACTTTGACAGTATTTAGCCTGGCAACTCTGCTTTCTTTCAAAGACATATTTGTAAAGCATAGGACAAGCGTGTAGGATGGTTGCCCAGGCTAGACAGTATAAGTTACACAAATTTGATCAAAGGGGATTTTGAATAACACAATAAAACTGGCTCGGTTGATATTGAAAATACCCCTGAAGAATCTTTCAAAAATATTGCTAAGAACGAGATTGGAAAGTTTGTATACAGCTACTAAAGTGGTGATGTTAGAGGTTTTTTTTTTTTTTTTTTTGAGAAAATTGTCATCTCCTTTCCTGATTTGTTTAGTGTTCAATCCAAAATACAAAGCAAAATCAGATACATATTTTAACAGATTTATTCACGAAAAATTTGCTCTTTTCATTTTTATTTACAGAATAAAACAATGAGACATGCTTTTCACCCTTCACCTCCCTCCCCTCCTCCTCGCATTCACAATCACAATCATCCACACACTAAATATTAGCTTATTCAAAAACTAAGCAAGATTTCCAAAAGCTCCTTGACAAAATCTTTGCAAATTCACAGTCCTCTCTTTCCGATTGCATTTCTAGCATTCACAAATTGGACCTATTTATTGAAAATGGTTAGTAAAATGTATAATAAAAAACGCTACTCATCAGAATGATACTGTGGGTTATAATGATTTAATTAAATGTATAGTGTCTCAATTCTAAAGTAATGAATGGAAAGAAATATTAGGAAGAAGTAGTTTTTGGTGCCCCACTCCAGGTTGTTTTTAGACGATAACTGACGGATGAAAAGAAAGACATGAAATAAAATAGTGTCGTTGGTAATAGTGGCGCATGATTAAGCTAAACTAATGAAGACCTCTGGGTAATGAAGGAGAAAGGGAAGCATCCCTGTTATTGTGTAATGCTAACTCCCAGTGCAGTGACTGAGTTGCCTTTGTTCTCTCCGAGTCCTGGGCCCAGCTCAACTGTGCTCAACTATTGCAACTGTACCACTTACTTACACGGCCAATTACTCACCCGTTCTATGCACTATTTTGCAATATTATGGATACATTTAAGTACACTTTGTAGCGCTTTCTACAGTTTGTGGTGGGATTTATGGCTCTTTACTGGGAGCCGAGTCTTTGAGATTTTCTGGGAAGTGACGCCAGGAAACTCATCTGATTGCTGACAGCCACACTTTTTTTAAATTAAAAGTATCAAAAAATTGTGATGGGGATGATTTTTACTCTTTGGGAAATGTACGTGTATAAAGTGTTCTTGAAAAGAGGCTACAACTGTCTCCCAAATCTATTTTAGTGCATAGATCTTTCACTTGTGTTGCCTTCTCTGCTGTTCTGCTGATTCTTGAGTCCATTCAGGGTAAATCTACTGTATGTAAAACTGACTGACAAAAGATCTGGCTCTTTTCACAATTGAGATCTGGTTCGAACCGTTCACCTTAAGCCACACAAAAGAGCTGATTCAGTCACGAACGCAGTGGTTTCACTATAGGGTTAATTTCTCTCTATCATTTTGAAGGACAGGGTTGTAAAAAAAAGTCCGAGATTTTTTTTTTATCCTTCATTAAATCATCTCTCATATGCAGTTTATAGGTACAACAGATATACAGTATGCCTAAGAAAACACAACCTTTACAGGATACATGATGCTAAACTAAACATGATTTCTGAACAGAATCATGGAACAAATCTTGATATGGAATCGTGTGTGGAAAAGTCTCCAAGGATGACGACGCGCAGAGTCAATATTAAGGCTTGTATTTCACAATTATGAACACAAACAGGAGCTTATTATTTGTATTTCCTCAATTTTGACTTCATGTTGAAGAAACAACGTGGACAAACAGGTAATATTCAGCTGTTCACGTTGTGCATTACAGGACATGCTCTGTCCATCTCTTACTCCGCTCCGCTCTCTCTCTCTGTCCATTGTTTTTGTTATTATCCAAGTCCATGTGCTCTCTCTGTTTACGATGTGAATATGTAGGAATGATTGCCGCGAAGAAATAGGCTAGTCCAAAACCAAAAACTGCAGCACCTTCTGACTCTAGCGCCGGCAAACCCCAACCAGAAGCAGAGAGAGGCAGCGGGCAAATACAACACACCAAAAAGCAGAAGCAAACAGAAATGAATTTTTGCTAGCGCCTACATAAACTTTTAATTAGCAGACATATCCCGCTAGGTGAAGTGAAATGAATCTAGCTCAATAGCTTCTGCTGGTTCTGGTTGGGCACTCTCTTTGATAATAAAATGTCTTTCATTGTTTTAAAGGCATTTAGTAAGTCTAATGCTAGTTTAGTCCATTACATTGCACGTTGAGTGGTTACGTGGAGAACAGTGACGCAAAGAGGTGAAATGTTACGAAAAGGTTTTGTTGGTCGGTTACACGAGTAGTTGCTCTCGCAGTAGTTTGATCTCAGAGGTCTGAGCCGGTCTCCTCTCAAATCCTCTGAAACAGAATTTAATGGGACTCTCAAGTGAACCGCGCTGCACATGCCCCGAATGAAAGATGCTGTTGGTTTCCTTTGCATTACATTCATCTCTGCGAAGTTGATCTTATTTTAAAAGTAAGTTTCAAAAGTCCAGCACGAGAAATAAGAACAAAGACGGTGTCAAAATAGAAGTGCTGCTGCTTGAATGCATGCGTTGGTACAAATAAGGAGACAATGAACCCATACAACACGTAACTATCAGCATGCGAGCTCCCACTCTGTTATTCTCAAATGTGTCTCCATTGAAATGCAACACTGCGCTGCAACACGCCGCCGTATTGTTTTTATGTGAAAAGAAGTGAAGTGTTGGCAGCGGAGACAGATGATGGGACAAAGGCTCTCTCCAAACTTCTGTCATACTTAGACTGAGCACTCCATAAAGACTGACTGATGCCTCCTGTCAAACTAATCGCTCTGTCGCTCTTGTATACCACTTCAAAACCACCGCGGCTGCTCCGGCTCCCGCAACATGTGAAGGAGGCTAGTGGTCCGGATCCAGAGCAAACACACACACACACACACACACACAGCGGCGTCTCATGGCCCATTGTTTTAGACGCGGATCACTGGGCACACACAGTCAGTCACGCGTGATGCAAACAACACATTTGCATCAGTTATGCAAAATAAACCGGCGAGATGGACTACAAGGAGAAGCCGGAGCCTTGTGAATTTGAGAAACAAATTGCCGCCTCACTCAAACGGATCTTCTGTTATTGGAACTTCTGTCCGACGGATTGGTTGGGTTCTTTTGATGCCGCGACATGTTGCTGGTTATTTACATGTTCAAGCATTCTATTTAGCAAAAGATCAATAAGGTTGACTGAGAATAGTGAAATTTGCCATGCAGTATTTATTTTTTATTGTTTTGTTACATTTAAATGCTCAGTATTTGTTCAGTTTTTATCCATAAACCAGGACTAGACCAGAATTTAGAATTATTCCAAGCTCAGAACGACTGCTTATTATTCATCTCATGCATCTCAGACTCTTAAAAGTTGATAGAGAGAGATAGAGATATATCAATTTGATACTTTTGGTGCATACTACCGACATAAATATGAGAAAAAAAAAATGATTGCAAGTTTTCATATAAAAATAAGGTATTGTGTGTGTAGAAATATCCAAAACTGCCTAGAAACAATCAAATATTTATAATGAATAGAGAAAGGTTTAAATGTATGGCTGTATTTTGTTAATATATTAGTTAAAAAATGTTTGATATTTCATTTAGTTTTTGAATAAGCTACTGTAGTTATCATTTTTTTCTTTTTGTTTAGGGGCAATAGTAAATCAATAAATCAGTCAGGAATAGGATAGATATTGAAAGATCCATCTGAAAAAAAAACATCCATCCATCCATCTCCTTCAACTTATCCGTTGGCGGGTCGTGGTGCAGCTTGATCACATTGCACCAGTCCCTTATGGCTCCTCCTGCAGGTGGTGGGTCCACGGGAGGCCCGGCCCCACGACGCTCCTTCACCTCTGGGCGACGTAGCTGGCCTTGATGGTCTCTCATCATAAGGAGCTTCTGAACCGCCGACCAAGACCTAGGACCTGTTTGCCATGGGAGACCCTACCATAATGCCCCAGACAACATACAGTACAGTGGCTCCTAGGTTCATTCGGGTGCTCAAACCCCTCCACCACGATAAGGTGCGGTTCGAGCAGGGGATGGAAAAAAAAAACTTTTAAATATAGTTGCGTACAAGAGTGGAAAATTCGGTGTGTGTATAGGCGACGATTTGGTTGCAAGAGTGAAATGAAAACCCAATTTGGATTGCTGCCTCTTGTTTGTCACATCACACACGTCATGAAAAATCTATGCCTTAAATGTTAAGGCAAGACATGAGTGAATAACATTTTCTTCAGAAGGTTTTCTATAACAAGATCTAGTTTCCCCATCAGCCCCCAGTCAGGGAGGGTGACATTATCAAGCTTGATTGATAAACATATATAGGTCCTAATTACATGTGCTATTTCTAGGAGATATTTCCTCCGTAGCATCAGGGCCCATGTGGATCGATGCGGGCTCCTCTTTAATAAGGGCACATTAATGCATAAACCCTCTCGTAGGTGACCTGGATCCACTCGCCTTTGAAGTTGTCAGTGATCTTTTACTAGTCATCAGTTTGCAAGAGCTACATTGCTACATCCCTGCATCCTGGGAATTGGAAGGAGGCTTTACCCATCCATCCCTGATATTCACGGTGCTTTTAAGTGCTGGAGGGGAGCAAACTGCTGACATAAGACAAACTATTTGAACATTCCAAATTCACTTTCCGAGTTGTTGATGTACATGTTAATATGTAGATTAAACTCGGGAACCCGGTGATGGAAGTTGAGCAGCATGTTATAGAAATAAGTAAGAGGTTAATAAGTTAGTGTTTTTGTGGATGACTTCATGAGATTGTGATAGTAAATTTGTTCAAAAATATTTCTGATATACCAAGGGTTAACTGAGGGATTTAGCAGGTAGAATTTACTAGATTAATAGTTTTGCACCTCATAAGAGTAAGTAGTTAACAACGCCACACTCATTTGAGGGTAAAGGGAACCCAGATCTAATGTTCCCCACACTGAAGGTCATAGATTTAGTGACTATAGAGGTAGGTTAGATACAACGTAATTTATTTTTTGGAGAAAATATTATGTTATTTTTCTTTTTCAGAAGGCGTAAGTTAACAGTGCATGGCATACGCACCAAAATAGGCAGTCTATATCCAACAATGTCCACCTATTGTCCATTTAAATAACAGCTAGGTGTCACTAAACAAGGGGCATTATCCTACTGAGTATCAACTTTGTATTTCATTCCTTTTGCAACCTATGTTTTATTCATATGCGACTCAAATAAATAACTCAATTCAATAAAATTAAAATAAATGAATATGCTTCTCTTGAACTACAAGAATAATGATGACAGCGATGAGGGGGGTCTGATAAAAGGAGAGACAAGACCCTGTGCGTATTAACAACATACTATTAAAATAATAACGAAGCGGGAGCCAACAGGGAAGCGACAAACAAGAGACACATACCCGGCTGTGTGTGACATGTTGCCTGAAGCGTTGACATGCCAGACGCACGGAGGAAAAGCCGACCTTGTATGGCACCACAAGGCAGCTCAAAACATAGCCGCGTTAGCCCTTATGCTCCTTGACACGGATACTACACTCACCAGGATAAAAGCATGAAGTCAGGACGCTGTCGTCGCCGATGCTTGACGCGGTGCACAACAGTATTACTTTTCCAGTACTTTTTCCAGCTAAACCCAGGCTTGTATCGAGGGCGCGGCGGCAATAGGTTTCGTTCACGTTACAACTCTATGCAACTTTGAAAGAGAATTCCAAAAAGAAGATGTTGAACTTTGATCAGTAGTTGATAGTGATTGGATTCACAAACCTGCCATATATTTTTTATGACTGAAAGTCCTTTCTAATGGCCTAACCCTAATTAGATAAAAGTTGATGTGTGCAGAGAAGACATTGTTTGTAACAGTTTTTGTTTCATATGGATCGGCCCATGAATTCCAAACTAAACTAATTAAACAGCAATAAACTAAGACCATTTTTACTGTTTCGCACCATCGTCACTGCCATCGAATATTCAGCTGCCTACAACCTCAATGTTAAACTATTGGCCAGGGGTGGAGAACCTCAGGGCCGTATGTGGCCCTCGAGACCATTTGACCAGGCCCTCAAGGCATTTTTCAAATTTAGTATACCGTAATTTCTGGCTTATATGTGCAACATATACAGTACACATCAAGTAAATATCATCCTACTGTGTATCGAAATGTATTGAAAGGTGCATTATATAACTCTCTGGCATCTCTGACGCTCCAGGATGAATTATTTTCAGGGTTTGTACCAGACACCCTAAAAACAATTCATCCTGGAGCGTCAGAGTGTCATAAATGCGGCTGTGATGGAAAGTAAGGGTGTCATGCAGCACCTGTACATATACTGCAGGCTCACCGAAAGATAACATAAAAATTACGTAATGCACCTTTAAAATCAGTTAAAATTTCACTACAAATTAGTAAAACGCTCTCAGATAATATGTTTTCAGATTTTGCTAAAATAAAACTACAAAATTTGAACAAGCTGTTTTGCTTATACATCTAGCCACTGGAACTGATTTTATTTGAAGGGCCTTCAGGTGCACTCTGGGATACATGGAGTTCAAATGTCTAAAGTATAGCTTTAAAAAACGATCAGTAAAGCTTGCACCTGTTTTAGAAAAGTGATCAAATTACCTCAACAATCACCAATAAACCTGTTGATAAACTAAAAGCTATACATTATATTTGTGGTATAATATAATCAGAGAATCAGATTCTGAACTTGTGTCACAGCGTTACATTCTTTCTGTCACTCACACTGTGATGGCAGGTAGAAGGTCTGGTGGAAAATCAGCACACTGGAGTTAATGAGGGATATTCTGACACTACATTACAGACCCCAAATACCCGTCTCTCACACAGGGCTGACTCGGACTTTTCTAATAATGAACTAACTTCCGATTCACATCCAGTCTGCCAAATGCCATCTTTTCTGCTAATGTCACATTTCCATGTTCAATAGCTGCTGTTTTTGAATCTGTGCAGACTAATTAAAGAATGGCCAGATGTCAGAATCTGTTGTTATGCTTCGGCAGCTCTAAACCTTTGATATTAGAATTAGCTGTAAAAAGCAAATGCTATGAGACATTAGCTGTGATAATGCAGTGGAACAAAAGGATGGGTAATTTGATTGGAAAACTCTGTGGGCAGTTGTTCAAGGGATTACAGCTCAAAACCGTCTGTAGTGTTAAGAGAGTTAATAAAGCTTTAGTCGCTGATCACCTACTGTCAGATTGAAATGTTATTTTCTCTTCTTTCATGGACAAAGAGGGGAATATTCTACAGCATATTGCAACCAAGTATTTGTGTTTATTTAGTAAAACAAAAGCCATGAATTATTATTATGATTATTTTTGGGCATGAGTGGCTAATGTTTTTTTTTGTTAAACTAGGCCTTGGGCAGGGAATACTTTGGACAGCGCACATTAGAAGGCTAACCCTGAAAATGATGACGCTGTTCAGTTGTGAGAATTTCGATGTCAGCAGCTGGGTGGCGCAGTGGTTAGTGCTCGTGCTTCACAGCTACAAGTTTCCGGGTTCGATCACTGAGCCAGACGGCGGCCTTTCCTCCTGGTGCTCCGGATTCTCCTACTACTAAAAAACATGTACAATGGGCCAGGATGAATGAGAGTGTGAATGTGAGACAGCTGTGTTTACATGTATGTGTGTTCATTAACATGCACTGTTCCCACCAAATTTACAAATAAATAAACAACCATATCAAGACCATATCTGACTTTAAAATGTTCACCACCAGGATTAAGTCTTTGCTTAAAAGTGGCCAAAATTGTACCCATTTGTAAATAGCACTGTGAGTGAGTGAGTGAGTGAGTAAATGATATTGGTTTTTAGATCATGTCAATACTAGGCGTGTGATAGTGTGAGCGAGTTTTAGAAATGTTTGTGTGAGGACGAATGAGTCTAGGTTTGTAATGAACTGTAATTCATTGTGTAGAAAGGCCCAAACAGGGACTGGAGTTGTGAATTAGCAATAGCTATAAACTCTTTGTGCATCACATCAGCTGCAAACTGTGTTTTGTAACTATGTCTGTCTGTCTGCATTGTCCCTGTCAAATAAATAAATAAACAACACCATTGTGTTTTGAACAGCGAGAAAGCACAATACTTGACTTATGATTAAACCTTAGTCTTCTTGCTTATAATAGTATTACATTATGACAATATTATTGACCACTCTGCTACTGTCACTAATTAAAAAACATACACCAATGCTTGTAGTTTGAAACTATTCTAATTTGTTCTGATAAATACTTCATTTTGTTTTAAATGACACAATATTTAGCTCAATGCTGTTGAGAAAACTGGTGAATTAAATGTACAGTTGTGGCCAAAAATGTACATCCCTTGGCAGAATGTCGGGGTATGTCAACGTATGCATTTCATTGAATATGAATGATCACACACAAACCTTCATTTCACTCATGGTTAGTGGTTTGCGTCATTTTATTGTGAAAAAAATCTGTTTGTTTACGCTTTTCAACTAGAAACAAGTCAAATGTTCCTGATCAAAGGTTTACATATTGTGCATCTTGAAGCAAACATCATTTTTTATTTTGAGTCCAATTTTGTCAGAGAGTCCTGTATTTCAGCTGAGGTGAGTTTTTCTTTGCTCCTGAACACTTCCAGCAGTTGTTGAAGGTCATGTAAACGTTAGATCAGGGACATTCGAGTCGTTTCTGTTTCATTATGATTTCAAAAGAGTAAACTCAGTTCTTTGACAATAAATGGGTTCGCACAACCACTAACCATGAGTGGGAAAAAAGAGTTTTGTGTTGTCATTCATATTCTATGAAAAATGGCCAAAAGATTAAAAGGGTATGTAAACTTTTGAGCACAACTGTATGTAGCTCAGGTGCAAAACAGCCGAGTCTGAGTCTTAGATGTATTTCAGTAAATAAAAGAAACAGCAAAACAGAGCTTGATTTAATAAATTCATATTTAATAGAAACATTTGCATAATGTGACTTTCATTGAAAGCAATCTAAAAGGCTTGTGCACAATTATTTTGCTCTAACTTATAAGTAACGCATGAGCTGAAACAAATCTAAAACAAAAAAGTGCACTTGATGAACTGCAGATGCGCTTTGGGGATGGACAGGTTACTTCTTCCTTGACTGTGTATTTCTGTTACTTCTCGTGTAGTATTTTAGAGACACAATTCGGGGTGACAATAACAGTACTTGCTGTGCAGGTTGTGTAGATCAAATGTGGCAGCCAGAAGCTCCTGTCATGGCCAATTAGAAATGCTCTGTGGCTCCGCTGACTGTGCTTGCGGGTATGAGGCCAGTGCAACCCCTGGCTACTGTCAGTCAGGACACTTAACTGCTGTGGTTAACCCCTCACACTGCAGTGTCGAGGCAGCCACTCGAGCCACATGCGACATACAGCCAATGGATATTTTACAACTCCTTCAATATGATGGTGTGGCTAATTATCGTCTTCCCAGTAACACTGAAACAGGAAGAGAAGACTGTATGTCCTGGGCGGAAAAGCAGGTGAGGGAACAATTGTCACTGGGTCGCAAGTATGTCCTTGGGAATTTTTTATTGTCCGAAGAATAAAAACTGATATACTGATGTTTGAATAACTCAAATTAAGAATTCTTCACCTTATTTTGAGTTATTTACGCCAGTTGAACAAGTATGTTTGCACTAAAAGTATCAAAGCTCCATTCAACAACTTCAATTAGTTCAGAACCCCGCTGCAAGACTTCTTACAGGTTCTCATAGATATGATCACCCCAGTTCTCATATCCCTCCATTGGCTCCCAGTTAAATTCCGCATTGATTTTAACATTTTATTTTTAACTTTTAAAGCTCTTAATGGCCTGGCACCACACTATTTGTCTGACCTCCTCACTCCCTATGTCCCTTCCAAGACCCTTCACTCGGGGGAGGGAGCCCTACTAGTAGTTCCTAGAACGACTAGGAGATCGGGCGTTCTCAGTGCGGGCCCCCTCTCTCTGGAACTCCTTGCCACCCGACCTTAGGCAAATAACCTGTCTTGACACTTTTAAAAGGCATCTGGAAACACTTGGAAATGCTTGATTCTTGACTGTGTTTTTAGTATTGTGCCTTTGTTTTTAATTTGTTTTTTTTTTTTATCATGACTGTGAAGCACTATGTAACATTGTTAAGAAAAGTGCTATACAAATAAAGTTTATTAATATCACACACCACACACATATGGGCACACATGGACTCACATACTCACACATGAGGAGTCCCACAACAAACCATCGCTTTCAAACAAGTTATATTTGGTGACGCCTCCCAAACTGGCTAAAACCCCTCTATTTATAGGCTTTCATTCCCTAGGCTTTCATTTTTTATAGGCTTATTTTATACGTTCTCCACAATCATTTTGTGGAAAATACCATATTGCACATTACACAATTCTTATTTGGGTCAGGGCTTCTCAGACTGGGGTGACTGTGGGTCTCGATGCCGTGTAACCACTGGTTTAAGGCAGTGTCCGTGCTCTTTGACCGCTCTGAGCCAATCAGAACTGTCCTTCGCCTCATTGTGGGGTTGTGCCGCATTAGATGGATTTATTTCAGGCGAGACACTGAAGGTGATATTTATGGGCGGAAATGAATAGAGTGATATCAATTTGAAACTTTTGTTGTATATTACTGACATAGATCTGAGGAAAAAATATATTGTAGGTTTTCTATCATTTTATGTTTTCAAAAAACATGCAGCAATTTATTCATAACATTTGTCAACGACAATATTTCTGGAGACAAAAGTATTTGAATAAGCTGATTAGTGAATAAATCTATTGTTACCTTGTTTTAAGGTTCAACATCCAATAAATCAGACTAGGAATATTTAAAAACCCAGCTGAAAAAACCAAGTACAAGACTAGAATAGTTGGTGTCTGTATGAGCTACTGCAGTGGAGATTTGTTTGCAAGAAAAGAGGCTTTAAAAAACAGTGAACATGCAGGGTTAAGGGTGAGTTTAGCCAAATTGACTATACTGCATGATAATCAATGTTTTGTCCTTAATGCAGATAAAGCTGTATTTATATTTATTAATTCATTTTTGAGAACGCGTCAGAAAAAAGACTGTTGTTTTTCTGTTTTGCATGTCCGCAGTGAGCATCGGGGCTGAGTCTCACCTCTGCGTCTTAGCTCACATCCTTGGTCTTAACACAGACGGGGACTAGGTTCGTCTTTGTCATCACCAGCTGTGCGCCTGGTGGACGATCGGGCCCCATATGTCAGATTGAATATTGTGTTATTTCGTCACAAAAAACAAAAAGCATTTAATTTATTGTTTATTTGGGTTATAATATCACAGTTGAGGTAGTTAATCCACATGTTTAAACTGTCGTTCATATTAAGAGGAGACACTACCGGCAAAAATGTCAGATTTCGGGCCATTTTGGAAACAAATAAGTAGTCATGATGTGAAGCAAAAACTGAAAGAAAAGGCCCAAATGTACGACTGCAAAAAAACAAACAATGGTGTTTAATACGAAACAAAAATCCAAAGTGCAAAACGAAAATAATATAAATTCAGGAACCAGGGATGACAGACAGAGACAGAGACAAAGACAATGCACCGACAAAGGACAAGGGAAACACTGGGAATAAATACAGGAGGGAACGAAGCACATTCGGGCGAGGCAGGTCATCAACACAGGGGAAGTCAAACACAGAACAGACAGGTCAAAATAAAACAGGACATGAACAGACAAAGACCAAAAACAAACCAAAATAAGGAAAGCGAATGCAGAACATGATATAAGTTGCCAATTCTTAACAATATGAAGTTTAATTATTGCACTCATTCAACATTTCTCCACGGAACTATATGAGAAATTGTAATTCCAAAGGCCACAACTTCTCCACTTTAGCAGCAGCCATCTAACTGTCCAGTCGTGGACTTAACAATATTAAGAAGGTTATAGATCAGGGTTCTCCAATCTTTTTTTTTTTACCTGGCAAGCTACTTTTGCGTAACAAAAATGGCAGCGAGCTACTTATACTTCAAAGAAACACGTGTAACTCGGCCTCTAGGACCGCCAAGATGATCATTGAACTCAATAAAAGAAAATTACAGTAGTTTCTGCTAGGGCTGTCACGATTAGTCCATAATTGATAACGTCGATAATGAAAATTTGTGTGTTTTTTCATCATCGACAAATCGCTTACGTACATTTTCACTCCTAGACCGTCATTGAGTCATTTTTTTGGCCGCGGTGATGTGTTTTCTTGCCCTGCAAAGCATAACAAGAACTTCGGGGAGCAGTGTTTTCATGCTTTCACTTCACCCCGAGGGAGAAGAAGACGCTAAAGCCACAGGTCAGGCCGAGCAGAGAGCACAGCGGTAGTAGCAGCCTCACTGCTCCTGAACGCCTGCTCAAACGGAACAATCCAAAGCCCATTTGACAGAAAATAAAGCTGCTAAATCATTCTGATGTAGCTGTGTGCATCATGGCAGCAGTAGCTCCTGCAGTCGCTGCGTCTACAGCAAAAACCATGAGGTAAACTCAGCGTCAACATTACACACGTGCAGGATAGGGCTGGGTGATATGATGATAAAAATTGTGATCAGATTCCTGTGACAATCTGCTTTTTTGGTGATATCGTTACATCATGATTCAGTGTTTTTTAATGTTCAATGCACTTTTTTGCATAAATACAGAATTGACTGCTCCTGCTGCTCAGTCTGGTCAAGCTCTGAGTGAGTGACAAGGAGATTTAGGCAATCAGAGCTAAGTGTGAACTTTTAGAAGATGATGCTTTAGTTGCCTCGGAAAGATGATACATAGACACTAGGTGCACATAAATCGTGATAAAATCGAAATCATGATCTAAGCCAAAGAAAATCGTGATAGTAATTAGTGCAGGATAATGTGCATTTTTTGTAGCTTTTCTGAAACATATTTAGTTTTAGTTCTTCCAAAGCAGTGTTTGGCGATGTATCGTTTGTTAGTCATAAAATTACTACAAAGAACTAAAGCATATCACCAATATAGGGTTATTTACTGATTATTTAGTTTCAGTTTGCACTTTGTGTAAACATTCTTTAAGTTAGTTGTAGTGTTTTTTAAATATAAATGTACCATTGGCTCTTTGATTAAGGTCATAAGTGGACTTATGACGCTCAGTTTTAACATGTACAGCAGTTTGAGTTATTTATTGCTAAAATAAAAATAATCGTTAGATTAGTTGACAAAAAAATCAATGAGTAATCAATGATTAAGTAATCGTTAGTGACACCTTTATACTCTGCTATGTTTGGAGATACTTTACTCAGAACAACAAAAATGCATCTACATGTGACTCATCAAGCGTATGTAGAAATGTAGAAAGCCTTTGGCGAGCTACTTGGAAAGGGCTGGCAAGCTACTGGTAGCTCCCGAGCTACTGGTTGGAGATCCCTGGTTTAGAGTGATTAGCCTGCCGTTTTGAACCCTAAAAAACAAGGATAAATTTGAATTATTTACAGATGTACAGTATAACTAGTTTATTCAAAAAACAAAATATCAAAAATCCCTATAACAAATCTTACATCTTACATCAACAAAATTAAACCAAATTTAAACCATTTAAAGCTCTGTTCATTATTCAATTTTGTTGCTGAAAATATAGCCATTTTTTACAAGCCCTATTTTTTGTCTGAAAACATAAAATGAATGAAATGAAAATAAATAGTAACATTTTTTTCTCATATTTGTCAGTAATATACATAAAGTTTCATATTTCATTGATATCACTCTTTTTTCCCCTTATTCACCTACAGTGTCTTACCTTTAACTATTTGGTACGTCCCTAATCCAATTGTAGCTCTCACAATCCCTGTCGCACATCCCCATTCTTCATGTCCATCAATTACAGTATATGCATATGCATGTATTTCAGACACATGCAGAGCTTTGTCACATGGCAGCAAAGCAAAAGAGGGATGCCCTCCATAGAAACAAATGTACAGTATAGGCTTTTCCATGATAGCGGACAGCGTGTAGCATTCTGTTTTTTAAGCTCTTTTGCTCTTTAAGCTCAAAAATTAAAAAGGTGATATATTGATTATCCTCAGACTTACATAGACATATTGCCCACCAAAATGTCAGGCTTGGATTCCTCTACCTAAGTATCCACTTCAATCCCATATCAACCAGACACAGCTCAAACAGCAGGCAAAATAAAAAACTAAACCGAATAAATACTTTTTTGACCAAGTTTTGTTAATGTGGACTAGGTTTCCACAACACAAAGCCAGAGCCAAAACATTAGCATCACAAAACAGCTAACACCTAGCAGAATCCATCCGTGTAAAGTTTCTGTTCCTAGGACTAACATTTTTCACTCAGGCACTCAACAAATCCTCCCAAAAATTTTCGGAAAACCAAAGCAAGCATGTAAAATGTCTCTTATCTTTGCTGTTTTGCCATCCAAATTCATTTCCAGATGAAAGAAATGGTTTTCCACGTGTATCC
>OMNZ01079454.1:0-15551 GCA_900303255.1 Lesueurigobius sanzi
ATTTTCTGTCTTTCAACCTCAGTTACTCAGGCCCACTATGATTTTCTTAAAAATGTTCACATCTACAGTATCCCCATAGACATTCATAAAATATGAGAGCAATATGAACATTTTAGACATTTTACAAGCTGTTAAAGCCTCCAGAGGATATGTATACCAAATTCGGAAAAAACTGCCACGGGCTTAAGAGGTTAAAGGTTTTTAAAAAGACGCTGTGTGCATATATAATTGGATAATTAGGACAGACTGAGAGACTGTTGTAAACTTCTGTCTGTCGCCAACTCACTATATCCTGCAAAGAAAGAAGAGCTATGTTTGGGCTCTCTCACTCAGCACTGACCTTCGTGTCTTATTCATCAATAACAACAAATTAGGGCTTTAACCTCTGAAGACCTAGAGTCCCCAAAAATGGGGACGCGCTTTCAGATACAGTTACTGACCTACGCAGAAAAATATTCCAAAGTTGCAAATTAGTGACAGCTGATGTGGGATTATCCATTTCTGTTGTTATTTCCTACACCACAGGGAGGAAAAAAGCCTTTTTGCGGGAAAATGTGTGTTTTTTTTCAGGCGGAAATTCATTCAAACCTATGGCAACCTCATTTTATTGTCAAACAACATCATTTATTTTTATTTCACTTCCACCGTCATCCCAAAGCTCTACCAAATCTGTGGACACCAACATTAGCCATGTGCACCTAGGATGTAAAGAAATGATTTTTGGAGAAAAAGGCCTCGGGTTAAAGGTTAAACCGGGCAAAAGTCCTTTGAAGTGCTGTGATGTACCGCGCTCTGGTGTGTGATGACGGGCTAGGTACACGTGCATCAGATGAGGCGAAGGGTTCTGGTGAGCGGTGGGCAAAAGGAAGAGAGGAAGAGCAGCACGGTCAGGTGCAAAGGTCGGATACGAGATTCGGGTTCGGATCAGTCAGAGTTTGGGCTCAGATCCGGAAAAAGATACGTTTTTAATAAAGACTTAAAAATGTTAAACAAAGAGGCCACTATTTTCCATACTGAGATGTGTTCTTACCTCTTATCTTCACTCCTAGTGTGAGCGTGGATGTATTACTGCACAGATGTCGAAGCGCTCCTGGGGTGTTATTACGCCTTACAAAATAGTGCCACTTTATATCAGCTTAGAAACTCGACAGGTTTAGTTTTGTGCAACTATACTTGGTTTGTGTAACTACTCACAGAAACATACTTAAATAGGGAAAATGTGGAAGAGCTTGGTGGCTTCTAACTTCACCCCAGTTTTCCCCAAACGAATATGTAGCAGAGGCTAATGCTAACAACATCTTCAGTCTATTACGGAACTGAGGGCACGCACAAAGACCAAGCCGGGTCAACAGGTTCGAAGGTAGGGCTTAACTTTGCTAAGAAGTCCCAGCTGGAAGAAGCTACATTTGGCGACTGAACTTATTTGTTTAGCGTAGTCTTGCATGTAGTGTCTGGCCTAAATTCGTACGTAAGCCTGAATGAAATGATTTCTAGTTAAAATGACTAAATGTTAAAATTAAAATGACGAAACTTCTTACCACAATAACCCGCGCGTGTAAGGACAAGAAGGTAAATCGTTCAGTCTTTGTTCTTGGCAAAACAAAACTGAAAATATGCTCACTTTCATAATTTAGATCCACATAAAACAGTAAACGCAGGGCTGACCTTATAAGCACACAAACTGTATGTATTTTGGCAGGAAAGGTCCAACCTGTCTATCCCATATTGTATGTGTAAGTGCTCCCAGCTGTGTTCCCCTCTCCATTTGGGACGATGAATTAAAATTGTATGCGCTCAAATGCTGGCTGGTGCGGGACATGTGGTTTTGATTTGTTCACACCTTCAGGAAAAAGCTCAGAGGGAGAAACAGGGCGGAACCGGGATGAAAATGTCCATGAGGAAAGCTTTAAGGGTTTATTTCTGGAGCATATTCAGGTATAGCACCATTGAACTGATTGCTCACACACAAAAAAAGAACATAATAACAAACCAAACTGAGAAATTGAAATATATTATGAAGGTAGGAGCTGAAGTCGGTTTATAGGGTGGTTTCGCCAACGTCATAACTCTGGCGAAGACGGAGGTATAGCTCGCTCCACTTAACAAGACGTGGTTTACAATTATGGACATCGCACTCCAAAACTTACCACACAGTTGACCAGATATATAGAGAAAGACTTGCCGCCAACGAAAAAGATCGTTACATGAGCAAATTCAAGTTAATCGGCAGAGAACATCCATACGACATGGATTCCCAGCTTGTTCAGTGGTGAGTTGGTATCTTGCCTCCCGTAACTTAGTCCAATCGATATTTGACACCATTCTCTTTATACTAAACACACATTAGTTGTTATATTTCAAGTTATAAAGTTATAGCCCTGTGATTGTTACACACAGGCATGAAAAAGCCTGCATTTTTACCAATATTTGTTACTACAAATAATTGCTAACAGTTGAATAAAAGCAAATACTGATACAACATCAAAATACGAACCAGCAACAAGGTGAGCTCAGCAAATCCAGATGTTATCCAGATTTTTCCTTTTCAAATTCAGATTGAGGCTTTCGATGAGGCTTGTCCACAATTTCTCTTTCTTTCGTCTTTCTTCAGATAATTGTTCCGTCTGCTTTCCCTGATTTTGCACAACTTTGGGTAAACTGTAATACTGCAAATGATTTTCTCCGTCTGATCTATAGTGACAGCCGAGAACACGGCAATAGTTCACAGTGTCGCCGTATCAAACTACGCGGCAGCTTGTCTGTTTTGATGAGGCGAGTATCTCTGTCATGGCCAACTTTGACGTCACGTGTAAGCACCCTATAGAAAGCACTTAAAAATATATATATTATTATTGCAATCAGCACAAAAAATGCTTTATTATCCATTAACCTCACTGTGAGTTGGCTGCGCCTTTGTGATGTGGGTAAATGCATCACTAGTCTGTTTCATTTTCTCATTGTGCCAAGTTTGCGTATCGCATGCCTTATCATGTGCCAAAGATAAGATAAGATAAGATAGATGCACAAGAAGAAGAAGAAGAAGAGCTTTATTTATATAGCGCACAGTCATAGTCACAAAGCGCTTTACAAGCACCAAACCAGCTCACACGCTTCAGCCTAGGCTAGTTGGACTATTTGATGATGAAAATAATGAAGCAGACATATCTATCAGGATGGTTACTAACCTGAAGAGAGAGGGAGAGAAATACCGCAGCTTCATGCATCGTACTGCATGGACCACTTTGGTTCCAAACTCCCATTTAGTTTCACCTAAATAGTTGTCCATGACGTGGCGAAAGTAAAGCCTCGTGACAGTTTCAGCTCGTTGCTTCCTGATCAGTTCATATGTGTTTCAGCGGCTCATTAGATGTAAACAAAAGAGTTTGGGAGCCTATAAGTTATACTTCTTCCCAGTCCTTTTCAAGTTTCACATGTACAGTACTATTGCTATGTGATACAGGATTATTAACATGTGTTATACAAACGCTTATTGTGTACATCAACCGTTCACAAACTTGAGAGTGTTTGCAGTGCAGAGCCAGGTCATGGAGGCAGGAGTCTGAGCAGAGATGCCCAGACTTACCGATCCACGTGAACTCCCTCCAGCTCTTCCTGTGGGTGGGGCGGGGGGGTCCCGGGGTCCCAAGGCGTTCTCAGACCAGCCCAGCGTCCTAGGTCTTCCCCGAGGGCCTCCTCCCAGTGGGACGAGCCCAGAACACCCTAACATTTCACTACCTAACTTGTCAACTTGAAGGATATTTTTGGCTGCTATAGACCTATACCGCACATATTTTATTTTTAATTTAAAGACAGTATTTGTTTGTCTGACCGTTTCTGATTTAGATGCGTGATGTTGCCTGAAGCCGAAGAAGGTGAATCCATCAAAACCCGCGACGCAGGAGCAGTCTGCCCTGTCATTAACTAGCAATTGTCCAGGGTGTGTCCTAATGTCGCAGCCAGTGGAGCTGGTATATACTTTAGTCTTCCACAAGGAGTAAATTGAGAAACAGACATGAATTAACCTTAAAGTGTGCACAGTGGGAGGGTTCCATTGCTCCACAGTGTCTCTGCAAAAGGGTGTTAGGCTGTATACCACAAAAAGGGCTTAGGAGGGTTCTGAAGTCTTCTGGCTATTCAAATTGTTAGAGAACTCCCTGATGGCTTTTAATTTCAATTGTATGGGGTTTCTGGTAAATTCCTGGTATGAAATCCTAAAAACAATTGATCCTGGAGCTACTGTAACTCCCTGCTGGCACTGTGTCCAAAAACTTCAAAGCTGTCAACAAGCATATAACTCCAGTGCTGAAGTCTGTCCACTAGTCTCCTGTTGACTTTAGAGTCCTTCTCACATATAAGGCGTTAAATGGGATGGTTCCAATTTAACAAGAAGCTATAGAGCCACATCAGCCAAACAGAGCACTTCGCTCTCAAAACACAGAACTACAGGTGATTCCACGTGTCTTTAAAAGCACAACAGGAAAAAGAGCCTTCAGCTCCAAGCTCCGGTTTTATGGAATCAACTTCCATCTCATGTTAAAGAAGCAGACAGTCTCCACTTTTAAGACTAGACTCAAAATGTTTCTTTTCGAAATGGCTTATGGTCAGGTTAGCTAGGCTCAGTACCAAACCTACAGCATAAGCAAGGCTGCTATATAGGAATATGCTGGGGGAAGTACGGTACATTGAGACCTATCCTCTTGTTCTTCTTACTGTATAAACTATGTTGCAATATTTTGTTTTACCTTTACCTTTAGTCTGTTCATTTCTATTCACACGGTACACTTTTCCCACCCCTGTCTGTCGATGGGGAGTGGTTTTCAGACCCCTGGCTGTTTGATATCAAGTGATAACTGCAGGACTAGACAACAACAACTGCAGCTGGACATAGCTTGTGACTCTAGTCGGCCTTGGGAGTGGATCTCTCCTCACTGTGGTTCTCCTTGTGGTTTCTCCATTTTCCCACTAGGTTTTTGGAGTTTTTTGGAGGGTCTAAGGATGGGGGAGGTTATGCCAATTGTTAAATCAAAATAGAAATGGCACCTTCAACATTGACAGGCAAATGAATGGATAACGATAAATGATGCTGCTCGTCATGATGGAACACTAACTGCCAAGGTGTTGCTCTATTTTGATCTCAGACACATTACCTATTTTTCTAAACTTGGACTGATGAAAAACAGGCTGCGCTCTACGATAGGTCTCTGTTCTGATCAAAGACTTTGCAGGAGGTAAAGCCAGGAGGGAAAAAGAAATTGGTTTGGGTTATTGTCATTTTCTGAACTATTATAGTTCAAATAAAAGCCTTTGTTCGGTCATACCATTGTAAATGAGAAAGAGAGGAAATATAGAGTCTGCATATGGCCATTTTAGATACAAATCCCCATATTAATATCTCCAAACTCAGAGTTTCACCCCTGCACTTGAAGCTCCTTGCTTTCCGCTTTTCTCTGGTATTTTGGGGCGTAGTCTGTTCCAGGAACCCAGTGGTATTTGAGTCACTCACCTGGTCCGGGCCTGGTCTCCTGCTGACAGTTTGAGGCTTGTCACTCCCCTCACGTCGTCACAGGCTGCACTCCTCCTCCAAACACTTGCAACCAAACAACAAAACAGAGAGCACACAGCATTTCCAAGAAGCTACAGCGATTTCTTCAAAAATAAAACCGCAAATGTTACCCAGCAGTGTCCTCTGCCGCGTGTTTGGACAAGCTCAAAACCATCTACAGCACGCCTCACGGATAAGTGCCTGCAGGGGAAGTTTATGTTATTATTTTTAGTTCACTCAAAACGCAGCTAAGACGAACATAGAGCATTGAGGATACTAAAATCGAACCTGAGTGAGTTGGTCCTTTTCTCTCCCGTTGTTAGTAGTTACTTCTTTGTTACTAATTTTTTTTGTAATATTCCTTGAAGCCAATCTCATCATCCACGCACACACCACATTAAAGTGAACATATCATGCGAGTAAATCTTAAAAACAGGCTTAATATTTTCCATTAGGATGTCTGTGCGCTCATTTTACACATTTTATACATTTGTTTAATGCACAGTGGGCCTCATTCATGAACTCACACAAATTTGTTCTTAAGGCTGACTTAAGAACTTTTTGGCATTCACAAAATGAGTTCTTAGCTGAAAGAGTTCATCTGGAAGAACAAATCCTAAGAACAGTCAAGAGGACTCTAACGCACAGTAAATCTGCAGTTTTAGAATATTATCAAAGTCAAAATGGACCCAAAAATTCTAAATATTTCACAGCGTGAGCAGCATTTTTCTGAAAATTATTTCATTTAAAAATGTATTTTTTTGAAAAAATGAAAGTGATCAGTGGAGTGGTATAGAGCAGAGATCAGACTTTCAGGTGACAACTGCTGCTCGTTAGTTGCTGCTCTGGGCAGGTTCATGATGGAGAGTAGGAGACTTTAGACAAAATACACTAAGCTTTTTACAATTAGACTGACGTTATTAAAAAAAAAAGGTAGGGTTAGTTAAAAGGACTGCGTGATAAAATTACTACAACATGTCAAATAGATGAGTACTGTCTTCTTGTCATGCCCATATATGGAAGTTTAGAGGATGTGTCTTTGTATTTCCATAGTCAATATAATGTAAATATCATGATAATGAGGGGAGTGGTGTTCTTAATGTCATGTTCATGAATTTGTGGCGTCTCTCTTTAAGAAGTGTTTGTCTTCTTAAGAACGCTTTGCGAATCAGACCTAAGTTTTTTCAGAAACTTGTTAAAGTGGTTCTTACAAACATTCATGATTGAGGCCCATTGTTCTTAATTATTAGTGCCATGGCTGATGAGGATTTGGCGAAGAGTGGGAATCACATGCCTACTATAGTAAAAAATTAATTTTCCGCTTTGATTTAACCATGTGGCTTGTAGCACAAGGTTGTCGCTGTGTCCTCGCTATGAGACAGAACGACTCAGAACTGATCCAATATTGGATTACTGACTGTAAAACATGGAGACGGTTTGGGAGTTTGAACAATTATGTAATTGTACCAGGAAGGGTTTTTTCTTAAATCTTATATCTTATCTCATCTTTTTGGTCACCTTGTTCACCTTACCTTATGTCTCCTTTAAGTCTTGGAGTAGAATTTGTTGGTTGAAGTTGGGATTTTCCTTTGGCAATTAAATAAAATGTCGTGAGGCTCTGTCTTTGGAACACTGCAAAAAGTATCTTATCAATAAGTAAAATTTTATTGAAATAAGTGTATGGTACAGTATGAGGTAAAGCCTGACACAGATCAGGTCTTGGATATGACATAAAGTTTCTGTCTAGCATCATAAAAGAATAATCGGTTTAAAAATGAGCTCTTTGAAATGTATGTATCCCAGAGACCCGGCTCAGTAAAGAACCATAAATCCCATCACTACTAGATGACCACCACCAGAGTCACTGCCCCACTGAGTTTAATCACATAAACAACTCCAAAGTTCCAAAAATGACCAAAATTACACTCAATTTCACCAGAAAAACATGAGGATTGTGTGGTATTTTAAAACACAGGCCTGAATACACTCCGCTCGGCTGCGTGTCGTTAAAATACATGTCGCGTAATGAGATCTGACAGGAAAATGAGTTGTATTTTGGTTTATGCAGAAACAGATGATGGTGCTCCGCTGTGGATCAGACTAACTACTGGGTTTTATGGTCCAGACCTAGTTTTTGAGTCCAAACCTGGGATTTGGCTCCAGATGTTTGGAGCAAAACAATGGAAAATCATTCTGGACCAAGAGTCAGGTTTATAAACAAGTCTCTCTCTCTCTCTGTCTCTCTCTCTCTCTTTATTTTTTTACTTTCGGTGACAAGTACCAGCGCTGGATTAGAGAAGCCACCGATATCAGAAAACGTGCACCAACATCAATGAACCGGGACGACGGTGCGTACACCCTTTCTCACACCTGGGTAGGGCTGGGTATCGTTCATTTTTTTTCCATACCAGTACTTTAGCGATACCGACACCTGAACGATACGTATACTAAATTATTTGTCATCTACACAAAAAAGTAAATATCTAGATAAGTTTAAATAACCCAACTTCATCTTATTTATCTAAATTTGAGCTGTTTTGACAAGTTTTAGTGGCTCATTTAAGCACGTTTTAAGGTGTTTGTGACTTGTTTCAATAGATTTCTACTTATTTTATTTTTTACTTAAATTAATTTGCCAATGGAGTAAGAAAATTGGTCTTGTCCTTGTCAGTTTTATTTCCCTAATTCAAGCAAGATAACCTTAGAATCAGTAAAAATGATCATGAAATAAGCCAAATAATGTAGATGACAGCTGCTCTACAAACTGCACTAAAGAAGACTAAAACTCATTCATACTTGTGCTGTTGTTAGTTTTGTTGTAGAACCATAAAATAGAAAAATAATGGGCTATTTTAATGGTTTTATCATTAATTTGAGCAGAAACACCTAAGTCACTTTCTTTAGTGCAGTCTCAAGACTCACCAGGCAGACACATTTGCTTTCTAAAGAAAAATATTGTTTCTGTACCATATACTGCATATAGCATCACATGAGGCTTCTGATGAAGGCTGTAGGAAGTCAAGCAAAACAAACCTCCTGTCTTACTAAAAGAATGTTAAAAAACTGTTAAAGAGAAGACAGAAGACAGTATGAACTCTTTCAAATGGCTTTGATAAGATTATTTAGGTTTGTTGTCATATCGTCTCAACTAGAGCTGAAACAACTAATAGATTTCAACTAATCCATTTTTGAAATAGTTGTCTACTATTTTAGTTATCGATTAATCGTTTCTGGGATATACAGAATTACATCAAAATTTTTGAATATTTTGTGAAAAAACTATATTGTCTCGAAAGACATTGTTTTTTGCAAAATATTTTAGCTCTGATTGTTTCAAATATGAGATAAATCTTGGACCATTATCTAATCAGAGCAGAAGGAGGACTCTCTCGCTCTCACTTTCACAATCTCAGACAGAATTTTAAAGGTTCTGAGCTTTCAAATGAGGAATGACATGTGAAACTTGTACAAAGAGCATCCTACAGACATTACCTTTAAGTTTACTCTATCAACACGTCCTCAAACGACGTCACTTTAGCTTCATGTGGCATTTTTTTTTTTAATTACACTTTCCTTGCACCTTTTGCCGCCAACCGATTAATGGATGACCTAAATAATCGTTAGTCCCAACACTATGCACTGGAGACCCACTGCCATAACCCATTACATCTGGACCTATAGCATGTCAGGCACATGCAGCTCATTTTGCTCACACCTGTGGCTTGCATGCATTTATTACAGCGATATGCTCCATACACATTCATTTCACATTACAGCGTAATAAAAACAGATGCCAACATCTAATAAAATCAATCTGAGGCGTGGTGTGCTGCAGGTTTATCACGGCACGATGTTTGAAGCCACGTTACTCAGAAGAAAGGGAAAATCTGTTCAGGTTTTTATGTGCTTTCTGTATTTTATTATTTTAAGTCTTTGTTGTTTGGTCTTTTGGGTTACTTTGTTCTAAATGTGCTTTTGAAATAAACCGGGTTGGACTAACATCACTTTCACTGATTTGGCATTTACAAAATACTTTTTCATTGCATTTATTCATGGGGCCAACCGTGGCTCAGATTGTAGAGAGGATCATCTTATAATTGAAAGGTTTTTAATCTCGGCTCCTGCAGGTGCACACTGCCGTTGTGTCCTTGGGCAGGACATTTCACGCACCCTGCCTCCAGTGTCTGTGTACATTGATGCATAAAGAGTATGAATCAGTGAGTGGCTCCATGATGTAAAGCGCTTTGAGTGTAATGTAGGTGGAAAGGCGGTATATTAACCATTTACATTTTTTATAACAAAGCAGTACAAAATAATTTATAGAGGCTTTTTGCAGGTAATTGGTAATAATCTCAAACACATCTTGATCATTTCCAAAATACAAAAAAGGCGAGCGCTGCAGTGGGATCCAGACAATGGTGTAAAAGTCTGTAGAACCAGGTGCTCTTATAGGATAAGGCCTATAGTCTATGAAATAGCAGGATCTTGCATGAGACACGTACCGTACAGAAATGAAAAGGTGTGTGGCAAGAAAGATCCGAGGCACTCTACTAAGGATCAAAAGGTATGGTCAGGCCGAACGCGTGTCATTGCTGTATCCTCCTCTCGTTGGACGCTTGAACGCACTGCAGTCACTGGAGACGCTTATGACCGTGCGTGTAGCAGCTGCTCACTTCAGGAGGAGCTGCTGTCACTGCATGATTCAGAGAGAACCTGTGTCTGTGGTTTTTATCATGCACTTTACACTGAGCCCCTCCAGAGAGCCGGGCGTTGCCTCCTCGGGCCATGCACCAGTACCCGCCTGTCCAGCCATCATGTCATAATAAAATCTGTGTGTCTTGTTTTCCTAAGTTTATTGAAGTGTAACATTTCTTTGATTGAAGGACTCTGCGTTGGCATATTCTATACAAGCACAACCAGCGCTGCCCAGGAACTCCTTTTCTGTGTTCTCTCGCTCCAGAAGCTTCTCCAGCACAAGTGGTTTGGCTCCACCTTCAACCTGTGGGTCAAACGCTCCAGACGCTCATAGAAGAATTACAGTCTCCTCTATATCAATGCTCTGTCGCAGGGGTTTCCAACCAGTGGTCCATGGCCCCCTGGTGGTCCGTGGCAGTACTGCTGGTTGTCCGTGACTTGCTATCCAGTTTAACTACTAAACATACACTAGGGCTGCCGCATATTGAATATTAATGAATATCAAGTTGATATATTGTAAAATAAAGTATATAGCCCTTTTTATACAAAGAAATAGGCCTATATTGCACACACTGCGGGCCGCAGACTACTGCTTAGTCTGAATGGTGGTCCCTGGGGTAGAACCAGTTGAAAACCCCTGCTCTGGTGTTTACTCCAATATTACTTATATTGGATTAAATCCAATAAATGGTGGCGGGGCAAGATCATTTAAAAATCTAAAAATGACAGTGCTGTTTGATAGAGATGGAGAGATGAAGAAAGCATTTCCTGGGTGGAGACTCAGGAGGAGCTTTTCATGAGCTGCTGCTGCGGTGCTAAAAATAGCCACTGGGGAAGATTCGTAGATGAGCAGATTCTGCAGCTGCCAAAAGTGCCTAAACACAGTACTACAGATTTTTTTCGTACTTCTTATGGTTCCTCAAAAATACTGTTTGCTTTGTTTTGCAAACACAGTGGGGGTGTGAGGTGGTTTCCTTTACATTATTACCAATCCAAAAGAACGTTGTGAGGGTCCCATGTCATAATAAAGTCATGAGCAGAATTATTATTGATTACAGCAGTGTAGCATGGTGAAAAGTACAGTGATGGGATTCATGGCTCTCTGCCTCTGCTGCTGTTGATTCTTGGATAAAATATACAGAAAAAAAAGATCCAGCTCTTTTCACATTTGAGATCTGGTTCGAACTGTTCACCTTAAAGAGCCGTCCAAAAGAGCCGGTTCAGTCATCAACATCACATCACTAATAAAAATACGAAAAAGGCACTTACTATTCAGTTTGGCTTATATTAATTCTCTTACTAGCATTACAGTTTATTATGTTAAACAATTATACTCCCAATTTACAATTTAAGTTCCAAATGTGAATTCATGTTCATATCCAAACACACAATACAATTTACAAAAGCCACATTCTCCCTCAGTCCCTGCCACTTCACTTGGCGGCCGCTCAGTGCAGATTATCACATTGTTAAATCCTAATTACGTGGAAAAAAAAAAGGAAAGCCTTGACTGAGCAAAAAAGAAAGTGCCCCAAAAAGACAGAAAGTAAGCAGGAAAAAAAAAATGCATAAACTTGACTTGCATGCTCGCACATATTTGGCCAACACATGTGGAGCGGACCACCCAAGAAGAGGCGAAAAGCCAGCCGCGAACGGTGCAGCTCAGAGCGAGAGGAGGAGGAGGAGGAGGAGGACGAGGAGGAGGAGGAGGAGGAGGAGGAGAGGGGAGTCCACCTGGTTTGGTCCAATTTAAGAACAGGGACAGCATTTAAGGTTATAGTTTACGCTCTTAACAAATAAACCTTCACCTGGGAACAAATGATTGGTCCCATACACAACCAGGAGTGTGATTATTGCACTGATTCAATGTTAACTTATATATGCTCATACTGTATTATGTGATTTTATTATTGTTTTGTAGCTTGTGGAGTTTGCACGCTCTCCCTGTGTCTGCGTATAGGTTTCCTCTGGGTGCTCTGGTTTCCCCAACCACAATAAACATCAAAAGTTTACATACCCTTTTAATCTTTTGGCATTTTTTCATAGAATATGAACGATAACACAAAAATATTTGTTTACACTCATGGTTAGTGGTTGTGCGAAGCCAATTATTGCGAGTTTACTCTTTTGAAATCATAATGAAACAGAATGTCCCTGATCTAATGTGTACATGACCTTCAACAACTGCCAGGAAAATTGTTTAAGGAGCAAAAAAGAACTCACTTCAGCTGAAATACAGGACTCTCTGACAAAATTATGTTTGTTTCAAGATGCACAATTTGTAAATTTTTGATCAGGGACATTTGGCTAGTATAGTTGAAAAGAATAAACAAACAATGTTTGACAATAAATGGCCTCACACAACCACTAACCACTCTGCCAGGGGATGTAAACTTTTGAGCACAACTGTACAATAGAGCAGAATGATTGAGAGTGAATGGTTGGTGATGGTGGAGGAGCCGATGGCGCAGAATGGCAGCGTCGCTCCGTCACCACTGAGTCTGGTGTGAAAGAATAGTGTCTACAGTGTAGCGCTTTGAGAAACTTGGTCATCAGGCTTGAAAAGCACAATACAAGTGCAAGCAATTATGATCATCATTATATGGGAAATTGTCACATCCATTGATCATTTTCTCAAAATGGATCAGCTTCATTTCATCATTTCCACTTTAGTAGCAGCTACAGACTCCAAACTTAAGATTTATTTGAAAATAACTAAAAACTAAATCCGATATCCAAAATCCTCTCTGATCCCCTTTTAACTAATACATTAACAAAATAAAATCTGGCACTATTCATTATTTAGATTTCATCCTCCAAAATATAGACAATTTTGACCATTTCTATGATTAAAATGCCTTATTTTTATTTGAAAACATTTATGTCACATTTATATCAGTAATCTACAGCAAAAGTTTCATATTGATATCACTATCACCTGCAGTGTCTCGCCTGCCTGTGTATGTGAAATATGTGAGAATGATTCAGTTTGTGTCCACTTTCTCTGTCCCACCCCCCTGGTCTGCTCTGTCCCACCCCCCTGGTCTGCTCTGTCCCACCCCCCTGGTCTGCTCGAGACCCGGTGGCAGCTGCAGGCCTGAACAACAGCTACATGACTGGACTGTGCCAGGGGCTGGTACAGAGGTGGCCTCTGCAGCTCTGACTGCACATATCTGGACTCTAGTCGGCCTATAGGGACTCTCTATTGCCCATCCGTCCGTGGGAGTGGATCCCTCCCCACTGTGGTTCTCCCTGAGCTTTCTCTGTTATTTTTACCCACAGGTTTTTGGAGTTGTTTTCTTGTTGTGAAGGAGGGTCTATAAGGACGGGGGAAACCCTATAGCCTTGTCTTGTTTAGATATTACATTTGTGTGATATTACGTCTGTTGGTGACATTTCACTTGTTGTCCATTTGACCTTTGAGATGACTCCTGTAGTGATATTGTGCAGTACAAAAACAAATTGTATCGAATCTCACAGTGGAGTGAAAAGTTTAGAAATATAACTTGCTCTACCGTTTGACAAAGATACACGAGAAAATGGATGAATAAAGTTTTGTCTAAAATGATTCTTTTGGAATCCATGTGAGCTCCATTTCTGCTTTATGGGTGAAATAACTTCCTTGTGAGGACAGTGCCCTCAGTGTTTAATGAGAGCAGAGGTTTGGATCGGCGCCAGATCCTTTGACCCAGAACAGAGCGTCCCGCCTTCGTCTCCGCCGCTGATACCGCGTCCTTGTGACGCTCTGCTTTTACACCGCTTTAGATATAAATACCCCCAAGGACTACGTTATCTCACCCAGAAGTTTATACAAATAACATTCAGCTGACTGGATTCACTGCAGGAAAAACTACATTTTCATTTCATTTGGTCCAGTTTGCTTTCTTAAAATCAACACTTTCACCTGGAAATAAAAATGATCTGATCTTTACAATAAGGAGTGTAATTATTGCACTGATTCAATGTTTCTCCATCAAACTATTGTAACTTCAATGGCCATTTTCTCAAATCTTCTTGCATTGAGGCAACAACATCTCCATTGTATAGCTCCTACAGACTCCAACCTTTACAGTCTTGGACAATATTTTGAACATTTTTTCAAAGGAATTGTTTAATAATTAATTCCTAGCCTGATTTATTAAGTTTTGTACCCTAAAAATCAAGGCGAAATTTTTTTATTGCTTTATTCACTAACACAGGGGTCTCCAACCTTTTTTACCCCGGGAGCTACTTTTGTGTAACAAAAATGGCAGTGGGCTACTTATGCTTCAAAGAAACACGTGTAACTAGGCCTCTAGGAGCCAAGATGATAATTCAACACAATAAAAGAATATTACTGTATTTCCCGCTTTATAAGATAAGATAATACTTTATTGATTTCACAATGGAGAAATTTACTTGTTATACTTGATTGTTTGCTAGATTCAGCTAAATGTTGTTCAGAACAGAAACATGCATCTAAAGTTTGACTCATCAAGCGTATGTAGTAGTAGTAGTAGTAGTAGTAGTAGTAATTAGTTTATTCGGTCAACCACATTTTGAGACATAAGAGAAAGCATAGAGAAAAAGATGATTTACATAAAGCAATGTCCATGAGCGAACATAAATATATACAGACTCATTGGTGACCGAAGGGGTTAGGCTGAACTTTAACTTATTTTTGCCTAACCCAATTCAAACCCAAATGTGACCCAATGTAGAAATGTATAAGCCTTTGGAGAGCTCCTTGGAAAGGGCTGGCAACTTTCCAGTAGCTCCTGGTTGGAGATCCCTGTACTAATAACTATATTTCCAAACTAAACAATATATATACACAATATATATATATATAGATTTATCAAAATAAATATATACATTTAAACAAGGCTCATTTAGATGTTATCACAGAAAATATAGGCAATTTCTTTTTCCAATCAATTACATTTTTTTCCAGAGAAGAGAAGTGCTCTTCAGGGTGTGGGCAAAGCAGTGCTGGTAGCTCATCCAGGTGATCTTCAGGGTGTAGGCAAAGCAGTGCTGGTAGCTCATCCAGGTGATCTTCAGGGTGTAGGCAAAGCAGTGCTGGTAGCTCATCCAGGTGATCTTCAGGGTGTGGGCACAGCAGTGCTGGTAGCTCATCCAGGTGATCTTCAGGCTCTTTGGGCCAGGCCCAGAGAGGAAGCCGAGGCACAGTGGATATGCAGTGGATTTATTGACACCAACGCCTTTTGACTCAAAGGGGTCTTCATCATCTCATTTTTTTTCCCTATTCGACAGTGGTGCAGATGGTAGAGCGGGTCGTCTCATGATCGGAAGTTCGGGGGTTCGAATCCCG
>OMNZ01079459.1:0-10535 GCA_900303255.1 Lesueurigobius sanzi
AAGCAAAAGGGTCGATTGGGTTGCCGAAATGTTCAGGTTTTTTGTCAGGCCCAGGTGGCAACCCTACCAGCGGGGATTGGACCCGGACCTCTTGTGTGCCAGACGGATGCTTACTGTGAGCGCCACTGAAGATGGTGATGGCAACGGTGCTCACAATATATCAATGTAATAGGGGCCAGACGTTAAAGCTGTAGCTGCGTCAATGTGCGTCTATAAGCGACGTCTTTGGCAGATTCGCGCGTTCAAGAATGGGCTTCATGAGCGATGATGAACGGGGCTTCAGAGTTTCTGTGTGTGATCTTCTTGGGGAAAATGCTCCAGGCCAAATCCCGGCCCCATGTCTATTTGCGTTTGTGCCCACGGTGGCCGTGGGTTTCGGGCTGACCCGCACATGCCTAATGTGTTACATAATGGAAAGCTTAGAAACTACACTTTCAGAATCTGTGAATAACTCAAAACGCCGCAGACTTGTGTCCCCAGAATCCATGACTGGTCACAATTGTCAAAGACGCTCAGGATGCGTGTCGGGAGGGGCTTCTCTGTTGCCGACAAAGGCAGAGCCCACTCTTCTACGTGGTTGCGCCCAGAGCCACAGCGAGACAATATTTCCCTCATCTCAGGGCAGTTCTTAACCCACAGCGGGCTAAAAGGGCAGTATGCTTCGTCTGAGAGCATAGAACATGTAAATGTGATGTTACGAGGGAACTGCGACATTAGCTGCTCCTACATTGTTTTCGTTGTACATGAATGCGTTGTTGCGTCACTAGAGCGAGCCTCTCTGATTGGTTGCCACGCTGCGCCTTTCTCCAAAAGTTCAGACTATTTAACTTTTGCCGTCGCTCCTTCACATTGCGCCACGGAAACCCACACGGAATGGTAGAATGGACCACTGAAAATGCTGAAAAACTGTGGGGGACAAGCTTTTTTTAGCTACTAATTAGATAAATCAAATAAATCGATTTTTTCCCCCAGCCCTAGAAGGTACTAGAAGTTCTCTGATTATCTGTAAAATTAGGATTTTTCTTAGCGGGTCACTTGCTCTTCCATTTTAGTATCCAGCCATTGTGTTTTACAAAATTACAGCCACTTTCAGTTGGAAGCAAGTCAAGTCCGTAAACTGTTTCCTTTGATACTTATTACAGGCTGAAAGGGACAAAAGAACTCTCCCTATAAATCTCTGGCTGAATGCACAAATATGTTGAGATTGTCCTCCAAATACTTCCAAATACAACGTAGTGGTATTCACTTGCAAATGTCATTGATTTTCATAATCACTGGGTGCATAGTAAATAAGTGTGTCCTAATAATAGAGAGGCTATTGTGGGTGGATTATCAGCAGATTGACATTTTCACTTTTGCCCTTTACATGACACAGACCTCTGACACAGGTCTGACAGAGCTGCCTCCTCTCCACAGTCTCCTCTGTCTGACTTGAGTTAAATGCAGCACTTGGCTGTCAGCTTTGAGCAACATTCTCATTCTCATTTTGTTTTTATCCTCTACCTTGTCGTGCTTTGTTGTCCTTGTCTCATCCCGCTTGTGCTATCCAGCGGTATCATATCCTCCCAGTTACAAGAAGACTCCACCTCCTGTGCCCCCACGCACCACCACCAAGCCTATTATCTCTGTGACAGCCCAGAGCAGTACAGAGTCCACCCAGGACGCCTACCAGGAGGGCAGGCCTCCACGGGGTGCCCTCTGGACCACAGACAGCCTGGGTCGCCCCATCTATAGCTCCACAGACAGCCTGGATAGCACCAAGGCAGTCACCATGGCCATGGAGTCAGCAGCAGGCAAGAGGCATGCATCACTGGGCAGCCACAGCTCAGTCCAGACATGTGATAAAGCAGTGCTGGTGTCCAAGGCTGAGGAATACCTCAAAACCCCGCGCTCGTCCATTGGGATACAGGTAAAGAGGACATGCAGAGAAGCAGAACCATGGAGGGGCCCTGATTATACGCTGTGTGTTTCCAGGTGGAGACAGTGACCGACTCTGAGACAGAGACTAAAGGCCTCCCCCAGTTCCACTCCATTGGGATCCAGGTGGAGGACCACAAACGGTAATGCAAATGATTCATGAGGCATTGTGCTACTCTTGAAGAAAATGAAGTCATTTTTAGCAGAACTGCAATTGTGTTTTGACTTGTAGGAAGGGCCGGATGAAGCGCTCCAACAGTGTGACCACAGCGGTGCAGGCCGACATGGAGCTAGAGGGCTTCCCGTCGATGGAGGACAAAGGGCTGCAGTTCGGAGGAGCATTTGGGCGTCACTCTGAACCCAGTACACCCACTCAATACGGTGCTGTGCGCACAGTGCGCACACAGGGCCTGTTCAGTTACAGAGAAGACTACAGGCCCAGCCCGCCACCTGAGCCCTGGCTCATTCAACCCAGCCTGGACAGTGCGGACGCCGGCCGAGTGTCCCCAATCCGTAGGGACGGCAGCTGGTTCATGCAACTCCTCCACAATGAAACCAAGCGGCTGGAAGGATGGTGCAAAGAGATGGAGAGAGAGGCAGAGGAGCATGACCTGTCCGAGGAGAGTGAGTGTCTGACGGATAGTAACTATGGCTGGCTTCTTGTTAATGTTTCACAAAGAGCTTTTTCTGCTTTGTGTGTTAATTCTGTCCTTTTTTCTTTCTACTGCAGCATTATTTAAAGGTACTTATAACTACATTAATACACTAAAATACAAAATGCATCTCTCCAAACCATCTTTTTTTAATTTGCACTTCATAGTCTGTCTGTTTCCAAATCACCTTTTTCTTTTGAGCACTCATAAAGTAAAATAATTTGACTTTAGAACTGACAGCAGCCACAGTCATTGCAGCCAAGCTCACAGTCACAGTATTAAGTGCTACGTTGTGACAATGGCCCAAGAGTTTGAAGAGTCATGTCTGCCCAGGCAGGCTGTGAGTACTGACACCAACTCTTCTCTTTCTGTCTGTGTCAGTCTTAGGAAAAATCCGAAGTGCCGTGGGAAGCGCTCAGCTCCTAATGTCTCAAAAGTTTCAGCAGTTTTACTGGCTATGTCAGCAGAACCTGGTGAGTCCATTGTGCCGTTTGTGTGTTTTACACAAAAAGCAGCTTAGGGCTAAGTTGTTAATAGGCTTTCTATTTCTGGACATCAAGAAGGTGGCCCCTGCTTTTGCTTCCATTCAACAGATCACAAAAATCAATTGTTCCACTTCTGACCCTGCAAGGACCAAATGGGAATACCAATAAGAAGTAGCAGTGGTGTGAAGATCTATTAATGCGCACAAGCGGCCACTTGAATGAGATGGCAGATTTGAATAATGGACTGCATTACCATTTCAGAGTTTCACTATGTCCAGTAGAAAAGGGAAATCGTCCACATAGTCAGCATCTTCACATTACATTTGGTGGAGACAGACGAGCACCCACTTATAGTTTTAATGAGAATGGTTCTATGGCCCATACCTCTCACTCAACCTGAGGCTGTTGGCTTGATCACTGACTTAAACCTGTCCCCACAGAGACTTCCATGATGAATTAAGCAGAACATTGGCGGTGACAGTTGTTAGATTACTCGCAGCTATTTGTGTCTGAATGATAGTCACCCTGGTGGATGGGGGAGGAAGTGCAGGTGAATGTGAGGAATACGTTATCAGCATTGCTATGGTTTCTGTGTGCGTTCTGCAGTTTCAAACCAGGAGGGTAGGACCACTCCAGGCAACAGCTGCTTAGAGTTGCATTAAAGCGCAGCTAACAATGTGAACGGCAGTGAAGGAAAAGAATATACAGCACAAAAACTTACCTCAAAATCAAAGCTATAATGTGAGGTAAGTTTCTGAATTAACCAAATGAATGAAACAATATTAGACAAACTAAATCGAATATTACCATGATTCAATGAAGCCACATAGAACCTGTCCCAAAAATAACTCTTTCAAAAATAGTATTTTTTTAAAACCCAGCTGATCACGTGGAAACACTGCCTGTTGGGGGTTTCTTTTGTAACTAGAATAATTAGAAGGCGTATTAACTTACAGTTATGGAGAGTGTAACCCAGTAAGTGTGGTTATGACTCACTCAACACTGAAGCTGTGCTGCCACTTAGTGGTGAGATTATGCATCTGTGTGATTCAGTCTATGAATCTAACCCAAAGCATTTGCTCTGCGTCCTTCCCTCTCTCTGCCAGGACCCCAGTGCCATGCCCAGACCCACCTCTCAGGACCTGGCTGGGTTCTGGGACCTCCTGCAGCTCTCCATCGATGATGTCACTGCCAAGTTTGATGAGCTGCAGCAGATCAAGAGCAATGCGTGGCAGCTGCTGGAGAGCCCTGACAAAAAGGTAGACACAGCATTACATTATCAGGCTTCACCAAACATACACTTTTAGTCTGGTTGTTCCACAAATGGAGCCATCTTCAGGGGTACAAAGTCAATCTATTAACACATTGAGTGCCACATGTTTTTTTCAATCAATCTAGTTTTCATTTACTAGACACCCAAACTTTTTGAGCCAGAGCACAATTTTTACAAAAGAAAAATCACACGGCACCCCACTAAACGAAAATGTCACAAAAAGTACATTTATTGAAATATAATGACCACATATCATATCACAATAACCACACGGCAATAACCCTCCATTTGTCTCATTTGCAGCATGACTGTGTGTTACTTTGGTGTTGGTATTGTCCTACCTGACCACTATACGTCAATCAGGGGAAATTTCCACGGCACCCCTGATGACTCCGGGCAGCATCCTAAGGTGCCACCCTGGTTGGGAAACACTGCTCTAACTCACCTTATGTGTGATTTCGGGAGCTCTGTGATGAACAGAACTGAAATAAATGATGATCAAAAACTTGTGAAAAGTCACGATCTGGACATTTATCACAACGCAGCGTTTGATTGTTATTGCTGCATTATGTCCAGTCATACACTTCAGGTGACCTCACACAAGTCCTTTGACCCGGAAATGTAAGTATCAGAAGCGTGACAGGCTCAAACGGCGCATGTTTCATAAAACACATGATATGATTACTGTGATTTTGATGAAAACCAGCCTCTGTTTAGCTTGGGATTTCTCAGGAACCGAGGCATTTACAAATAAATGGTTTTCACCCACTGAGAGCTTAGAGTCTCATCTGAGCTATAACATAAAATATGCTGTGGTGCTACAAAAATCATCAAAGATGGTGTAGATTGCTGGCACTCTACAGCTAAGTTGCGAAAACAGCACAGCACTCAATGTATTAAGAAAGTTGTACTTTGTCCACATTCAGGAGGCAAAGTGGCCCCCACCTCTGGTAAAGCGGCCATCCAAGGGTCGTGGTGGGATCCCGCGGGAGCGCTCTCTGGACCTGGAGGACCGGCAGCGGCTGGAGGCACGCAGACGCTTGATGGCAGCCAAACGAGCAGCTTCTTTCAGACAGAACTCAGCCACTGAGCGCGCAGACAGCATCGAGATCTACATCCCAGAGGCTCAGACCAGGCTCTGAGGCTGACGCTGCTCCACCTGCACCAACACCAGCCAGTCACAGCTCATCATCTCATTGTGTCACCATCCCCTGGTCACACACACTAAAATATGCTTTGATTATTTTACCAGCACTGCCAAGGGACACACTCCCTCACTATTTCCACCACAATTTTCAGTGATTGACAACTGCTGCTGGCCATTCTGATTCTTGGTGTCACTGCCAAGATTTATCTAAATGAATTGTAAGAAAAAATGTTTATTTCATATTGAGCACTGTAAACAGAAGTAACAAAGGCTTGAAGCTCAAATCTGTTGCTATAATGAGTTGTACCCAGGACACTCATTCATTCATGCAAAACAGTGTGTGTCATTTTGGAAATCAACAGTAACACCATGTGACATTAAATTAGTTTCAAATAAACTAGTCTAGGAGGAGATTTGTAAGTGCTCAAAATGGCTCATGCCAGCTGTGTGTTTTAAAAAGTCTGAAAACATATGTGTTCTCTGTCCACTGGCTGTCTGTTAGTGTCTCAGCTGAGACGACTGTTGCTTTTTTCATACTGACATTTCCACACATGCTGCCATCCTGTTTGGGCCCCGTTAAGCAGACATGTGTCAATTGCTGCTGGATACATTTCCACTGCAGAACAAATATGAATTATCAACAATAGATGATGTTACTCTGCTCCAAGGTGACTGTATTGAATAATGCAATTTGCACCTTATAATATTCATGTTTGTATTTCCAAGGGAAATGTAGTTTATGATGCTCATGTGATATTGTTGCAGTTAAATTGCAAAGAATGATATGGGAAACTCATACAGATTTGTACTATTTCCTACAATGGTTCTGTCTCATTTGTTTAAGACTTGGTTCAGTCTTTTCATAAGCATCTTTATTTGAAAAATGATCATCTGGCACGAGACACCATGCTTAGTATTTAGAGTGAAAGGGTTGAGTTAGTGATGTAGTCCTGGACTGTGCAGGACTTTTGTAATGCCAACTTTTAGTTCTAAGTGAGCTTTATTCTGATCAGTTCATGTGTGTGGTCTGGAAATGACAAGTGCAACCGACACTTTAACAAAATACAGTTACTATAGTAAATGGTGCTGCTTTTTACTCTCAAACTGTTGTCCTTTACCCTGTCCTGTGTGCACGCACACACACTCAAGGACTTTTTAACAGAGATATACTACATATGGTGCCCACAGGCCTTGCTGAGACCTGTGCTAAATTGTGACTTTAGGAAAGATCATCTTTGCAATGCATTTGCCCTCAAACAGAGAAAAGCTTTCAATTGTTTTGACATCTCATTCACCAAAAGTACAGCGTGATATATTTTCACACCTTAACCTACGCACACACTCTGGAATGGAAAAGTTGAGTAATCGATTCTCTTTTAGCCCAAATACAAAAATATCATGTTTGAGTTTGGGCAGGTAACAGTTCAAGTAAAACCATCCCACACCTGTTATTTTCAACTCATTTCAAAAGGAGATGACTCAAGTCTGTCCAGGGCTACTCATGGTAACTGTTCTTCCTCCGACACAACTAATGCAAATGTAACTCTACTTCCCAGACTGCATACTGTGACTTCATCACCATCACCATCATCATCAGCACCAACCAACAGGAGCTTTATCCTGAACTACCTAAAACATCAAGCTTTTATTTAGCACCACGTTTTCATGAACTGAAGTGCATATGACAGGTTCTACCAGTTTTCTCAACTGGAGGGTCAGGGACTATTTTCAGGGTCTTTGCCCAGAATGACAGTTAATAACAAAGTTGACAGAGCAAGTACTATTAAAGTTTCAAATAGAAGTTAAATAATATCTCAATTTATGTTGGAACTTGTCATTTAAAGTAAAGTGAAGTGAATTTCTCCATTGTGAGATCAATAAAGTATTTTCTTATCTTATCTAAGATGGGTCGCTACAGCAGATCTATGGTGTAAGGCGACTCATTTCTAACCTGGCAAGCCAGCCTAGCTTCCTCCATGTATTAGATACATGGGAAGACAATCTGGGAGAGCGCGGTTTGGGCTGGATTTCAAATCCAAGACTAGAGGCGGGACTAACAAGCCCAGAGTTAACCAATCAGAGAAACAAGGACGTGACTAAGTTTGTTTGTTTTTTTAAAGCGAAGCTTTCAGAGTAGCCAGTTGTAGTTTTAAAGACGGCTCATTTAAAGCAGAAGATAAGGCAGTGGTAAAACATTGCTCCGTTGCTGCTGCCATCTTGATTATTGTGTTTAATAGAGAGCTACTGGTGCATTATGGGAAATTTTGGTGCTGAAAATGATGCATCACAAATTTCTGCCTCCCGTGCTCTGGTTTGGCCGGAGATCTGAGTCATTCAAACCATGTAATCCCAGTCTTCCCATGTGGCTTGCCAGACTCAGAGGTAAATTTCCTTTATTTTTTGCCTAAGAAATAAATAAATAAACATATATATATATATATTTCAAAAATATATAAATATACAGTATATATTACATACAGAACGGATAGGTGGGCGGGACTGTTGAGATCCAAAGAATGGGCACAGATACTAAATAATAAATAGAGAATAATGAAAACCTATCATATGCATATTAAACTATTGTCTGCCCACATTTACAGATAAACATCGCTGTCCACTTTCATATCCATGTCTCTTCTGTTAATTGTTGCAATAGACTACATGTTTTGAGGGGCTTTTACGAATGGCAACTAAACACATGACCAATCCTCAGGTGCCTTACCGCGTCATTCGTACAGGAGTGTGTGAACGTTTAGCTGCTGGTGTGTGCTTTTGTGATGACAGAAATATCGTTAGAAAACAAAAAGGGCTGGATACGAGGCTGGGTCAGACTGCTGCTCAACACAGCACAAATGAGTTCCAACTGCAGGAGAAACATCTTTTGCTTTTAGGTAATGTCGAGTCAACACTTGAGGCTGACTTCGAGGTTCATTTAGCGTGCTATGGGTTTTAAATCTATGGTCTATTGCAATTATTGCCATGGTGCTTTTTTACAGCCAATCAAAGTTAACGATCCCATTACAGGTCATTGTATGGCTGTTTGGGTGGTTAGCACTTTTCATCACAGTGGCATCAATGGCGCTCCAGGATCAATTTTCTTTTGAGAGTCTGGTCGGTTTTCTCTGCTGCTCCATGGCACCGCAGAGAAAAGTCACCCTAAAAAACATTTAATCCTGAAGCGTCATAAATCCGCTCCGATGAAAAGTAAAGGCGCCATAGTAACCACCCATACAGCCAGCCACTGGGTCACCAAAAGGTCAAATACAAACTTATACCAAGGTTTTTGTTCCACAATGCATCTTTAAGTTGAGTTTATTTTGAAATGTCTATCTATATTCATTTATTTTAGTGTTACAAAATTCAATTCAATAAAAAAAATAAGACAAAAATAGTCCAGATTTATTTTGGTCCATATTACAGAATCGTTCTAACTTTATGCTGCTAGCTAGGTTGTCACAAGATCTGAATATCTTATACTGTAACCCATCATGGACGGCTGGAGCTAAAGCGTTCGGGCTCAGATCCACAGGTGTTTCGGACCAATCACGTGGCAGTATCGCCATAACATTTACCAACGACAACCCACACTTTAATCAATAGAGGGGAGCAACGGAAAGGTTAACGCCCCCTTTTCGGTGTTACCAGAGGCAGCATCCATTGAGATGAACGGGGAAACATCGACTGAGATCTTCACATTTACGTCTGAAAAATAACAATTTATGTGTTTTGTATATTTGTCTAATATAAGAGGTAAACAAATCAAGAGTTTTTTTTGCTGTAGGAGACTCACAGAGCGGACAGTTACTGTTTTAAAGTGGGCTAACGTTAGCTGGAAGTTAGCATGTTCGGACTTCAATATAACGTATTTAGCCGTTCATAGTGGTTTAATTTGATCAAATTGAATCAAATCCAAGATCGAATTCAAATGCCTATATAACTGTGAGAAAATTTGCAGCTTCTTATATTTTAATATTGCTTCGTTTTTGACCTATGAACGGCTAAACACTTTATATTGAAGTCCGAACATGCTTCCTGCTAATGTTAGCCCACTTTAAAACATTAACTGTCCTCTCTGTGAATCTTCTACAGCCCCATTCATCTCAATGAACTGTTTTTTTTCTCTGGTAACCTTTTCGTTGTTCCCCTCTATACCAACCTCCCCTCTGTAACAACCGACAGGCGATGACAGAAACACACAGGGCCGGCCCAAGCATTCACGGGGCCCTAAGCCGAACTACGTCATGGGGCCCTCGCAACAATTTCATTTGGGATAGATGTATTCCCATGAATGAGACACAGAGGCATGTACCCCACCGTTCATCCTGGCTATGTTTTTAAAAGAAAGTCGACCGTACTGCAAAAAGAAATCAAGAAATGAAATTTGTACATTTGACCTTGATTTGATCACACTCAACATTAGATGAAAACAATATTATAAGAATGTTGTATAGTTAGGAGGCCGCAGTGTTACTTGGATGTGAATGTAATGTCCTTTTGGGTGCTCTTCAGTGCAGGAATCAGCCTCATTTAAGAAAATAGAAGAAACTGAGGCAAAATAAAAAGCCTTTATTCACACATATTATGCCCTGATGAAGGTTCTAGAGCTGAAACGCGTAGGCAATGATTTTACAATTTTTAGCCATGTGTCAATAAAGGCTTTTTATTTTTCTACTTTTGGAGTGCCTCAGTTTCTTTGATTTTTTTTTATAGGAATGTTAATGTGTAAAAAATAATCTTGAAATCTGTTACTCGAATCAAGGGCAAATATACACAATTTAAGAAAAGTTGACTTATTTCTAGATTACTTTTCGCAGTGTACTAGTTACTTTGAAGAGAGATTCAAGATTTGAGGGAAATTTATGAGTCACCCAACATTTGTGGTACAACTATTGAGGGCCCCCTTGTGGTTTTGGGCACCAAGCAGCTGCTTATTAGGCTGGAAATACATGGTGAATGCTGCTTTAGATTTACATATTTATGAACAAAATATTAAATTGCTTTAGTGGTTTGTTCCCCCCAAAAGTCCATCCTCTTCCCGAACAATTTAAAATGTTGCCTTT
>OMNZ01079469.1:15837-37255 GCA_900303255.1 Lesueurigobius sanzi
ATTTTAACTTCCGTAGAGTCCCTTTAAAAAAGTCTGTAAAAATTACAATCAGAAAAGACTGAATGATGACAACAATCCTTTTAGTCATTTGTATTGCTCACGCTACTTTTACTTTAGGCTCGGTTTGTTTGTTTGTGTGAGCTTTGCTTTAGCACAATCGACCTCCGCGTCATGTGACCCATGAGCTCATCTCATTAAACTGCGATTGTCTTTCTCTTTTAATCCAACCGCTCTGTCACAGCGTCCTCCAAATCTTTACATCAGACTCTTCCAAAATTTTGTCCCTCAGAGCCTCCATGTGGGTTTGTCTAACGTTGCCATAACAACGGGGTCACTTCCGGGTCACGTCGATGTTATTGCCGTTGTTTCTTTTCTCTTTTATACTTTTTAAATAGGTGAAAAACAGATTTGTGTCGGAGTAATGCTTTGATGGAGTAATATAATTAATAAAGCTTAAATTACGGACACAAATGGACTGTTAAAAAGACGTTTTGAACTTCGATGAACTTCATCCGAAGGTTAAAAAAACGTTCCATGTCGATTCGCACTGGCCTAAAATCACCTGAGGACCTCGGAGTTTTCAGAATTACCTGGTAAATATCGGGCAAATTTTTACCTTCCAAATTACTGACATGGCAGATTCGCACGGGAAAAGAAACCCTGAGGACGTCAGTCATTTTACTTTTTACCTGAGGTCCCTAGGTAATTTAATCCAATGCGAATAGGGCTTTTAGAAAACCTACTGGATTCGGATTTCTTAGCTATTTTGACAAACCAATTCAAGATGCAATTTATATTAACATGTATTCATTTTGATCATATAGCTTGGAACTGTGGGACACATTTTACACATCCCAACGGTGCCACCATTCCCAAGCTAATCACCGAGTACCACCATATGGGTAAACATCCATCTCCTTATCAGCCTAACAATGCTAAAACACGAGGTATAAGTTAACCCAATTGTGAATATCTCGCCTGGATTAAAGAGAATCGCTAAGACTGTTTCTTCTCTCCCGTCTCTGCGCGCACTTGCTTTGTTGCTCTTCTCCGGCTCGTCGCAACGCGGCTTCGCCCAGTAGCCTGACACACATTTCACTTGGTAGGAAGCATCTCCTCGTATTTACTGGAGGAGGAGGAGTGGGGAGAGACGCAAGCTTTGAGGACGGCCGAGGAACAACAGTGGCTGGGAGTTGCATGGGCTTTGGATGACTGTCTCCCCCCATGGCGTCAGCTGTGGGCCTGTGATCTGCTGCACTCACTGGAGTCCCCTGGTATCTGCCGTGGCCTGGTGTATCTCACTGGAGAATCACAGGAGACACTTTCTATCATTGCGCCAAAGCCATAATAATAATAATAAAGGCCCACGCAGAGCTCCCGCCTGGGGACACCACAACAAAAAGCAAGACGAGAAAGAGAAAATCAAGTTGAGCGATAGCAGAGAAACTTCGAAGAGATGGATTTTCTACAAAAGCAGTGCGTGTGATTAGTGTATGAAGGAATTTCTTAGGATCGGACGGCAATATGGGGCCATGATTAACGTTGCCGATTGTTGTTTTGTTGTCAACTGTGTTTGTTGCTGCTTTTCATTAGGCGATTTCATGTCAGATCATTCAAAGGGATTGTCTCAGTGACCTCTAAGTCACCCTCCACCCCATCCCGTCTGCTCATGTTTGCGTGAAAGACTGTGTGTGACATAAGAGCTCCAAACTGCCGCTCCAATGCTTAGCAAAAGAAACTTCTAAGGTGCATTGTGGAACTTTCTATGTGAAAACTTTGATATTAGTGCATATTTGACCTTTTAGTGACCCTATGGCTTTGCATGGCGCCTTACTTTTCATTTATGATGCTCTAGGATCAAAGGGTGACTGGTAGGTTTTCACTGCATTGCCATGGAGCGCCAGCCAAAATATCTCAAGTGATATTTACTCTGGGAAACTCCCATTCATTTTCTCATAGGAGAGGTGTGGTCTACGATCGTCCATAGCCGTTTATTGGGTGCTACGAATGTCTATCAAATGCGTCGTCGTAGCCCAGAGCCAATCATATTAATTGTACCCGATGACATATGAGCCTCAGCTAATCCAGTCTGTCCAATAGTACGCGCCATCGTCTTTCCGTCCCTCCTCATTCTGTGATAGGTCCCCAAATCCATGCGAAGCTGAGCAGTTTGAAATGATTTGAGCGTGCAAAGCAGCATCGGTATTCCCAGGCTAGGATATGGTCCCATCAGCAGAGAAAACCTACCAGACACAGTAAACAAATGGATCCCAGAACATCATAAATGCCACTGCGATGTAAAACAAAGGTGCCATGGTAAACACCCATACAGCCACTGGGTCACAAAAAGGTAAAATATGCACCATTTTTTTTTCACATAAAAAGTTCCACAACCTTTAAGGTGAACGTGTACTTTATTGATCTCCGTAGGGAAATTAGTCCTCTGCATTTGACCCATTCGTGGATGGGGCGACCTGTAAGGAGCTGACATTGAGACCCATCTCCAGATGCGGAGGCTCATGCAGTATCAAGCTGGAGGATTTACCTATTGTGCATGTTTTTGTGGGTTGATGGGGAAAACCAAAGCATCCAGTGGAGAAACATGCAAATTCCACACAGAAAGTAGGCAAAAATTCTTCAGTCTTCATCTGTACTCTGTAGTTGAAGTGTAGGACGTTTCGATCTTACTCCAAAGGTCATCAGCTACAGAAAGGCTTGTCTCCCTGAGGCCACGACATGGTAACTTTCACTCCAGAAAATTCACACTGGATTGAGAAATATGATGCAATGAGCAGACTACACATTGAAGATGAACAACGATGCATTCAATTGGCTTAAGAAATGAGTGACTAGGATGTTATCCACAAAAAAATAAAAAGAATAAATTGATGGTAATTGCCAAATACAGCAATATTCTTGCCCTACCTCTTCGGTTTGAGTGGAAAGTACCACACAGCAGTACCTCAGGGCAGGAGCTGAAACAGGCCCCAACACTCTGGTACTCTCCTGTCCGAAAGTGTGTCAGAAAAGGGAAGCACTGAAAGAGCTACGAGAATAGATAATGATTCCAACAAATGATTGATTTGTTCCTTCTGTTTGTCCTTTCAATCAATCTTTCATCATTCCTTTCATTCTTTTGGCCACTCCGTCCCTTAGTCTCCTCTTTGGTTTTGCTCTAGTCCTCCTGTCAAACTTCTTCATTCTTTTACCTCTTCTGTTATAGGCAGTGCTGAAACATGAACCAAAGACCAAAACCAAATTTAAAATACCACTTTTCCCTATCATTTTCCCTACAGAACGTACACATCTTGGAAGCTGTTGTGTAAATCATTTAAACTTGATGGATTCGATGCACTGTATCGTCATATAGTTCTCTTTTAATCATTTTTTGTCAATCATGGTCAATGACAGATGACACATTCTATAAAATGTATCGAAACAGAGAAATGTCTTGTGTGTAGAAGGTTTTGGGAGCTGGCTCTGTCAAGTAGTGTGTCAAAGCAGCTCATGTTCCTGTCCCACTGACTGAGGAGCCGCCTGTCAGGAACCGGTCAGGACTCCTCACTCCACTCACTTCACACACAACACTGAAGCTTTGGAATGAGAAGAAGGAAAGAGGATCTCCACAAATCATTTTGATCATGAGACAAGGTGTGGGTAGAACTCCCCCTGCCCCCGCCCCGCCGGAGACAGCGCTCTAATTGGTGGAAAGGGCAGCCTGTCCGTGGCCATGCGCACACTCAGATCTCTCCCAGGACAGCCCCAGCAACGTGCCAATTACTGCCAATTGTTGGCCTGCGCTTGAGATGTGGACAGTTGTCCGCATGGGATAAGAGTGAGAGAGGGTCTGCTGCTGAGGCTGATGCTTTAGAACAGCAATATAATGCCAGCTCACACACCTCCATAAGACCAGCTATTACTGCAGGACAGCTGCTGGTTATGGGAAGTTCAACTGGACACAAATAAAAAGCTTGCTCTTTCTCTTGACTTAGGTGAGAAGTTATACCTCTACTGACAGGATTTGAGTGATAGTGTTGGGGTTTACGGCTCTTTAATAGGAGCCAAGTCTTTGACATCCGTTCAATTCAAAGAGCCGTTGTACATTTTTTGGAAACCTGCAAGAAAACTCTTATTATTGGAGGACTAATTTGCTGCCAACTAGGGCAGGGTGACCTAAAATCAATATCACAATATAAAAATGAAATATCACGATAACAATATATTTGACCTTATACTGTAATTGACAACGGATAAAATATTTCAAAATCCCAGCTTTACGCCTATGCTTTTTTTGTTTTTTTTTAACGCCATGTCTAATTTCCTTGCAAATTTGATCTACTCAAGCAAAATACATTCATTTTACATTTTAAGCACACTGCCGCTGGCCCTGACTCAAAATCAGCTGATGCACATAATTATATCGCGTCCACAACGATATAAAAAATGACGACGATATCCAAAACGTATACTGCCATATCGATACGCAATATGATATGACCCAGCCCTACTGAGAACCAAGCATTTGATTACTGAATGGCTAATGTTTACAGCAGGAATGGATTTTATCCTTTGAAATTTGTGTCATTTCAATAAATCTTTGGGGTACAATCATAGAGTGTAAAAGAAAGATGGAGATACAATTGGCTAGTTCTCCACGAAGCCAGTTAGCATACAGGGGCTGGCTCCGGAAGCGCTAATTGACTTCCATTGAAACTTTTTGGCCCCTATTTAACTCATAGTAATAGTCTTGTTAATATGACCCTCAAGTGCTTGTCTTGCCATGCGCTACACCGTCCTGTTTAATATTTTCAACATTAAAAGAGAACGCAACTCACACACACCTTAATATGGATTTGGCTCCAAAAATTCAACATGGCAGCGGTTCAAATGCTAGTATGAATTGGCTTCGTTAGCCCACGCTGAACGCTATGAGGAAAGCCACACAGGCTACCTCCATCTTTCTTTTACACTCTATTGGTACAATTAAGGAAAGTCTTTTTTAGTTTAAAATGTCTGAAAGAGAAAATGTCTATAATGACCAATGTCAACCTGTTCAACAGACTATTGTGTTGAACCTTTTGATTTCAAATCTAGTTTTATTGCAGTCTTACAACGCAGTTTCAGTATAAGCACAAATTAGGACCAAGAATTTGAAAATGCTCTTATTGTTGATACTAATCAAAGTAAATAGAGCTGCTATAAAGAATAAAAATGTCCACGGTGAGATCAATAAAGTTTCATTTCTGGTTAGGGCAAGCTGTCACTCCAAAGTTCTGCTTAATAACTGGTTGTAGAACTGATTCATTTGAGTGGGGAGATTAGTATGAGGGATAGAAATCCTACTGCCAAAACTACAAGGTTTTAAGTGTCTCCTCCTCTTCAATCTTCCTCCATTTGAACAAAGCTGTCAGACTAAAAATCTCCAGCCTGTAGCTTCAAGTAAGTCCCTAGGCGATTTCTACAACTCTGCATGAGCTGGACGAGTGTGTGCGTGTCCACTGAATGGTTGAGTTATGAACTTGTTGAACACAATCTGTAAACATGTACACAGTATATTTTAGTCAAGATACTGTTTCTTTCTTTTATTTATTATTTTCATTTCAAAATAGACTATGGCATTTCATGTAAAATTGCCAGAATTGTGTGTTTTTGATAACCAAATATTAATAGTGGATAGAACCAGGTTTAAATGTATGGTTTTATTTTCTTGTTGTTGCATTAGTTACAAAGATTTACTCAAAGGGGGGTTTAGTTTGTGTATTGATCTGTAAAAATTCTAATTCTGCTTTCTTTTTGGGTTCAAAACTGCGATTCAAGCAGGAATTAGATATTGAACAACCCTTCTGAGTAAACCTTTCAAATATTCTCAAGTACAAGACAACGTGAGAAAAATGCATTTCGAGAAAATGTCCATTGGATTTACAGTTTCCCATATAATTCTATCAAGAAACGTTGAATCAGTTCAATAATTAAACACCTTAGTGTGATGTTTAGGTAATTCATTTGTTTCCTGCCAGCAATGTTTCACTTTAATACAAAAATCAATACATTTTCCTCCTTTGTGTTGAAGTTCTTTTGTCATCTAACCTCCCGGGATGTATTCGGCCCTATGTCCCATAGTTGACTTCAACAATAGACCACATTATTATTTATAAGATCAAATACAGCCTTGGTTTAGCTGGGCAGAAGACCATTACGGGGTTTTCTCTTGGGAAGTTGTCTACGTTGTATACTCTTTCATACATTACCCATTAGCTGCTTATCCTGCCATGGGTCAAAACCAGTGCAGCACCTCTCCATAGCAGCCAGACACCAGCTCAGACTAGCAGGCCTATAGGAACCCTCTCCCCCCACCGCGCCTCACAGAAAAGCCAGCCAGAGGAGCACAGAGGAGGGAAAACAGTCATAATTCTTGCTCAACTAAAAATCACTATAATGCTTTTTAATTGTGTAGGCAAAAATCTTTTCAGAAGAGCATGGTAATTTTGCCCTGTTAAATAATTCAGTGCACATTAATAACGGTTGGAGCGGGGCTGGACGGGAGCGGCTGTGTGAGGAGTGATGAGCTGCACGAGATGGGAGATCGCAGCTCAGTTTTTACTATTGAAGTTTTATTTCTAAGAAAGAAAGTGACCGGGAGTAACCTGTGAAAGGTTTGAAAATGTGGGTTATGAATAGGTCATACAGTCTGTGTAAACACTACTGTGTGTGTGTGAACTGGACAAAGAACTGTAAGGAAACTGTCATTTGTATAACTATGGAGCAACATTTCCAAATTAAAGTGGAACTAAACCCTAAACCTAATGTTTTCTGCTAGTAAAGTGCAAAGTAAGGTAAAGCGCTTTATGTGTCATTATACAATGTACAACGAAATTACATAGATCAGATGAAGGGTCGGTTATAATAGTAACCCATATATGAGAGGTCCTTGGGGTATTGCCCACTGTTCCCTGTCCGATTTTGGCAATTTCAGTTTTTAATTTCAATAATTTGCACTTTTGTTATAAAACGTCTGCTGCCCCCCATGGCTATACAGTGAAGTGCAATTTGGATCTGATAAACGGCTCATTCAGGAGATAGCGGCACTACCCTTGCATGAAACTTTCTTGTGTTTATCTGTAACACTGTACCCGCCGTTCCTCCACCACCACCAAAGACAACATTTACTATTGCGCTGTGTATAGTAATCAAAATGCAGTTACACCATACTCCTCCACTATGACGATCTGGCACTTTTAATAGCCCTCTGTATGCTTTCTTAAGTCACGGCCCCCAGATAGTAAGTTGCAGTGAGTAGAGGGGTCAATTTCTTGGATATACATTTAGTCATGGCTCCTCCACACCCTTCAAACCTAAAGAACCTCCTCTGCTCTGAGAGAAAGTTGGGAGTTTCAGGTGACGGCTCCTGCGTTGTGTTTTTGAGCCGTAGTCGTGAGTGGAACCTCATTGACGGAGCGTTCTGTTCTGAATGATTTAGAAGTTAAAGCTATCCCGGAGTGACGCATGACAAATTAGCATCTGCGATAGGACTGATGAAAAACATATTGAAATGATCGGCTGTAAGCAAGGTCCCTTTGTGCTCCTACTTTTTAACAGAAAGTAAGGGTGGCTGGCTGATTGGCTTTAGGCTACCCAAGCATTACAAGAACATGCAAACTTCACACAGAGATGTCCTAGGGTTGTCAGGTGTCAGCAGCAAAACCTGCCCCAAATTAACTGAAAAATAATGCAAAACATATGGCTACTGGAATTTTGTATTTTAGAGCCACAGCGCTGCTCCAAGGATGCAGACTCGCCCCTTTCTCCCTCTGAGAGACTTGGATTTATGATTTTGTCATCCAAAATAGTGACTTTTGCCAAATATAGCGCATTTTACAGAAAACAGCATGGCAAAAACCCCACGGACAGCCCTTTGTCACCTGCGGGAAGCTGCCAAATTGCATGGTTTGATCATAGACTTTGCTTGAGTCCCGAACGGTCCGCGAATCGAATTTGGGACCCTCTTGGTGCAAGTTTCTTCACCTCTATCCCAGACTGAACATGTCTGAAAACCAGCCTTGTAGCTCTGTCTAGAAATCTGTGCAACATTTCTGCACATGCCTCCACTCCAACAAAAACAATAGATCTGCAACACGGCTCTATAAGAAATTCTCTTTCGTGTAGCTTGTTCGTGTGTGCACTTCAAACAGTGGGCTCCATGGTGGAACCAGATAAAAGGAGAAAAGGTCGCTGTAAGGATCTGATGAAGGGCACTCGTCACTATAGGCTTTCAGGACTTCCAGCCGGCACATGCAAATGAACCCCTGCTCCACAAAAGGTAATATACATAATTGGGGGGGGGGGGTAGGGGTAGGGGCGTGTGTATGCGAAGTACTAGCGAGATTCCCCATGAAATATATGAAGCTACTCTTTCGCCGCTCAATAATTAATCACATATACCGCTCACAATGCCTGGAATGTGTAAGTATTCATTGATGTGTGACTTTTAAGCGCATTGGAACATAACGAACTTGACAACCCGCGCTGTAGCGTGCGTGTGAGGTAACCAAATCCCTCCCCTGCCCCATGCTAAAAGATGGAGAGAGAAAAAAAATCGCAACAAACGCCATCCCTAGGCATTTACGGCTTAACTATTCTTCTTAGTTCAAAGTCAGGCCTCTATACTAAATATTTGTGTGTAAAACCGAGCACATGGCGAGCAGCGGGATGAATGCGAGGCTCTAAAAGGAAGTGTAAGGCCTGCAGGAGGAAAAGCACAGAGATGTAATGCGTCTTAATGTCACTGCGAACAACATAAACAACAGTGAAAAACAAGCCGGGTTCTCGCAACTGGTGCAGGGCTAAATCAAAGTCGCGCGCAGCGGTTTATGATTTTGGAGAGGGAAAGGGGTTAACGTGCCTGCTATGATGCCGTAAACTAGACTAGAATTTTCTTAATTTTTGCCCTGCCAACCATGTTATACCAATGAGAAGTGAGTGAGGCTGAGTTGTGTGGGACTATGGCTATATCTATGTCACTGCCATTCGAGAACATAAGGAAATCAAATTGTTTTTAACTCTTCTTTGTGAAATTACCCTTACACTAATGCAAAGCTATTAAAATACTTTATCCGTAGCATAGCTCTGACAACGATCATTCACCCTAAGTTTTTATACAATAGCTGATTCTTTTGACTTGATGAGTATAATTATACAGCATTGTAATCCGATACGGCAAGAAGGTCCTGGTTTAAATTCCTAGACTGTGTTTGGAGTTGGCATGTTCTCCCCATGTGTGGATTTCCACCTGGTGCTTTGGTTGTAATGTAATGTAAACTGTACTGTAGGGAAATGTCTCCTCTGCATTTGACCCATCCTTCGATGCCACTGGAGCCCGTCAGGAGCAGTGGGCAGTGCAGCGCCCGGGGACCCATCTCCAGATCTTGAGCCAGGCTAGTGGTCTGAATAACCTGCTGGAGGATTGACCTATTGTGCATGTTTTTTTTTTCTTGAGGTGATGGAGGAAACCGGAGGAAACCCATCCAGACACAAGGAGAAACAAACTCCACACAGAAATGCCAGCACAGGCGTTAATCGAACCCGGGACCTTATTGCTGTGAGACAAGAGTGCTACCCACTCTGCCACCATGCCGCCTATCCCTTCCCCAACCCAAAATATGCACACTAGGATGAAACCTTCAGCTGGATATAAGATAAGATAAGATAGTTCTTTACTGATCTCACAATGGAGAAAATTGCTTGTTACAACAGCTCTTAGGACAGGATCACACAGGGGAGTCAGGAAATGTTTGCAAACAGTAGGAATGGATATAGTTCTGACCAAACCAGCTGAAGATCTGGAGATGGACCACTGGGCGTTAAGCTGTTGTTGCTCACTGCTCCTGACAGGTTGCTCCAGTGTCACTAAAAGATGGGTCAAATGCTGTGGGAATAACTACTATGTGTATAATAATGTACACTTATTCTTCAAAATGCACAAATACTGCCCACCCAGATCAGATAGGTGTATTTCAGACTGAGCTCTCTAGGGTGGAGTGATTAGCTGAAATGTGCTGACTGATCCAGTGTATGTTTGTTTGTGGGCAAGTGCAGGGCTGAGCCTCAGAACTGTATTTACAGCTGATGAGGCTCCTCAGACTCCGCTGCATCCGACTTCCTGTTGTGGATGGGCTCTGCCACAGAAAAGTGCTGCTGCAGCCTCACACTACCACAGCACTTTGTACGCCCAAAGAAAGAGTTAATTAGAAATACAAATTCTCCCAGATTGTTATTAATGGGAAGTGTAGAGTAAGCAACACATATTTTGTGCCCATAAGTAATTCTCAGGTATCTTTGATGTGGGGCCCAGAGCGGATGCTGCTGCGTGCCGCTGTCTGGCTGCTGGGACTCTGCCAGCGCCAGACATCTGGCTACTTTGTTATCATTGGCTGATCTGCTCCCAGGAGACCACTCTGTGACACTAGGCTCACAGTGTCCTGGCAGCAAAATTATCAGCACATTTTGAATGGATTAGAGTTCCAAAGTGCTCCTCAAATCTCTGCAGGGGTCTGTGCGCCCGCTCCTCTGGGGTTCCTCAGGGTTCAGTCCTGACACCACTGTTGATTTGAGCAGCTCCCACTGCTGCCTCACCGGATCCAGTCTAATGAAGAGAAAATGCTCCAATTATTATCTGTCACATGTAAGAGAGGATAATACAGTAAAGACAGCAGACATTGGAGATGTTTGTTTACATGGAACAAATAAACAGGCCTATTGGAATAATAATAAAACAGCTAATACAGTGATTACAATATCCCTGGATTAAGCTTAAAACATCTCAATGAATGCCATTGTATCCTTGGGCAAGACAATTCACACTGGATTATAGGAATGTGGGTTGTGATAGTGGTGAGAGGAGCTGCTGCAGTTGAATGGTACATACAATTTATATACAGTATATTACTATATCCGGTGTCATGCAGTATCATTTAAGATTTGACCATTTTACTTTATGCCTTTTGCTATTTTTACTTAACTTTCTGCAGTCATTCATAAACACACTGGTAAATTCCCATGAGGTATTGTAAAAGTGCCATAGAGAAGTAAACCCTGGTGTCAAACTGTGCCTGCATTCCTTATTACTGACTAATGCACTTTCGTGGTTCTTCAAATCTTGCTGCTCTGAATATTTTAGTCCCTGTTCATAATACCTTTAGCCTTGAGCTTTTTAACTCTATACCAGACTCATGACTCCAGCTCAAAGGTTACTCCTAACAATCTGTCATACAAAAACACTTGTTTAGAGGTCGGGAAGGTGAGGACTGCTGCCTAAGCACTGGCACCAAAACAAGGCCAAGATGAGACTGTCTGTGAGCCGTATAATTCCCCGGATTGATTGAGGTATCGTGTCTTCTCCCCTTTTTTCTCGTGGCGTTTCCATTTGCGAATACAAAGCTGCGGTGACCCATAAATATTACATGGTGTGGAGATGCAAAGCAGGAATTAATGACTGGGGTGTGTGTATGGCAGGTCCCAGTGGGATTGTGCTTAGACAGCCGGGCATGCGGAGGGCGTGGTCTCTATCCCCCCCCCTTTCTCTCTCTTTTTCTCCCTCTCTCTCTCTCCCCTTCTCTTTCTCTCTCCCTTTTCTGCCTGTCTCCACTGGGCAACCAGTAGCTCTCAACTGTTGTTACACATCTTTTATAGTTGCAGCTTTGGTAATGCAGAGGAGTCATAGTACTCATTATAAATGTTGAAATGTAGAAATTATTCTTGGGAGTTGAATACATTGATTGTTTTTGTCTAATGTCAATGCTATGCTAAATCAATGAACATACAGTTGTGCTCAAAAGTTTACATACCCTGGCAGAATGTCAGCTTATATATTTCATAGAATATGACTGATGACACATAAACCTTTATTTCACTCATGGTTAGTGGTTGCGTGAAGCCATTTATTGCCAAAAAAAACATGTTTACGCTTTTCAGCTAAAGAAACTAACCAAATGTCCCTGATCAAAAGTTTACACATTGTGCATCTTGAAACAAACATCAATTTGGTCAGAGAGTCCTGTATTTCAGCTGAAGTGAGTTTTTCTTTTCCTGGCAGTTGTTGAAGGTCATGTAAACATTAGATCAGGGACATTTGAGTAGTTTCTGTTTCATTATGATTTCAAAAGAGTAAAGTCAGTTCTTTGGCAATAAATGGCTTCGCACAACCACTAACTATGAGAGGAGAAAAAATATTTTTGTGTTATCAATCATAGTCTATGAAAAATGGCCAAAAGATTAGAAGGGTATGTAAACTTAAAAAAGGAATGTAAACTTATGAGCACAACTGTATACAAGGTGAATGATTAGAACAACCTGATAAGTAGTAGTAGTTCTATACTATAGCCTTCCCAGCTATTAATATGCAAAGTCCAATGGGGGACAGAGTGGGGTATATATATTTTTTTAACAAATATTTTACTCACATCGCAAATATACACAACATTTTTTGTTGCATGCATTCATGTGTTCAAAGTGGGAAGAGTAGAGTGTAGCTTTCGATCCTGTAGATCCAAACAATAATCCACACATTTTAAAAAGATACAAATCAGAGCAAACAAAGAAAAGAAATAAATAAAAGGCATTTATTTTAGCTTCTTGAATAAAAAGTTTTTGTTTTTTTTTACTGATCCCACAATGATTGTGAATGTGTAAAAAGCTTCACAACATGAAGAAAGGTGTTGCATTTATTGTATCTGATTTTTGTGCTCAACACGTTCTACTCAAAGGTCATTTATCGAACATTTGCTCATGTACAAAACCAGTAGTACGTGCAAAAGTGGATCAGAAGTCCATTTAATCGTGCATTTTCTAATCAGATTTGCGGCCCTAATAGTTAAATTTGGTGCAAAACAGCCACAAAATAGCAATTTTTTTTCAATTTGGACTCGCTATTTAGCACCTGTCTTGATGAATGACCCCCAAAGAATACTTTCCACGTTTTTTTATGTCACTTTGGGTTACAACTTACTCTATTTGACATTTCCGAACATTGTGCCTTATGCACCTATTCAAAGCTTCAGATCATCAGGCCGCAAGTTGTACCACAGACTAAATTAAAAGTTGGTGAAGCCCCTGCTAAGTGGGATGCCCTTCCTGCGGATCTTCCTGCTGATATCGAAAGTGCCCCACTGCTAATCTCATTTAAATGTAAACTTGAAACGTACCTTTTTCAGATAAGTCCTCAGCAACGCTTTGCTGGTGAGACAGGTGGAGTAAATGTCCTGTATGGAGGCGAGAGGGGCACCAATGCTATACCACATTGTTATGCTGCGGGACAGGGTGTTAGGAGCGGCACATGATGGGGCCCTGCTCTAGCGCAGATGTAGAGAAGCTGAAGTCCTCTCTTGGCAAGTGCTGTGATGTTTGTGGACTAATGCAAATGAACCTTTGTGAGTTTTTAACCATGTTTTGATGCCGTTTCCTCATAGAAAAGACACCTGGAGAGCTCCGATCTGTAAACAATTCCTGGATTGTGTTATGTCATAGATCGAACACAAAACATTCCTTCACACAAAAGTCCAAAAATGATCACTGGATCCGTTTTGAGCAGTTCTTCACTCAAAGTGTGTTCTTAATGACACCTTTGATTGATACACTGCAATTCAACTGATCAACATTTAAGTTATATTTTCTTTTTGAGCAGAGTTTGAGTAGATAAGTGAAAGCATTTTTGCACTTAACGTAAGTAAAGGGAAAAACCATTGCACTGCACGTAAAAGGAAATTATAAATCTTGCTCCCCGGACCTCACAAGCCTTTCTATCTGGAGTTTGCATGGTGTCCCCCTGCCTGGATGGGTTTCCTCTGGTTGCTCCAGTTTCCCCCATCAACCCAAAACAAGAAAAATAGGTAAATCCTCCAGCCAGATGATTCTGACTGTTATCTGGCACCTCGTCTGGAGATGGGTCTGCATTGTAAATTTTGAATATTGATCTGCAATATGAGTGTGCGATGTTGTTTTTGAATTTTGGAGTCTGATCTCTTCATCTGCACCTCCAGTAAGAGATTTTTTGGTGTGCGTTGCTGCTTCCTTGTTCTCTGCACTGTGGGCGTCCACTGCTCCTTACAGGGCGCCCCAGCAGCATCGAAGGAAGGGTCAAATGCAGCAGAACATCAAAGTTCACCTTAAAGGCACTATACCTGATTTTTAACTACAAACAATGAAAGCGGGAGCAAGTAAATTAATTTGATAGTTGTGATCCAAACACATTCCTAACTTTCCTAACACATTTCTAAAATCCCATTTCTTCATAGAGATGAGTTTATAAGCAAATTTCACAACTTGCGGGGTCACAGAAATGCCGGAAAAGTAACCTGCAAAATCATGAAAGTGACAAAAATGCTTTATATTTAGATGCCCAGTATAATTTCCACAAACGTCCGAGTTTTACAGTCTACTAAAGGAGGACAAAACAAATGTCATTCCTCTTCTTGGTAACAATCAGTTATAGTATACTATCAGTTATAGTGCCTTTAACCTTCCCACTGGTGCCTATACAGAGGGCATTTCAGGTCATTTCCTGGCCGGCCCATTCTCTCACTCCTTACTGTCTTTTACGCTATGTTAAATCCTAAAACATACCATATAAACATGGATGTATCAAAAATAATGTTTAAAAACCAAAATCAATCATAATATGTCCACTCTATTCCCAGTAAATATATTTTCTATTATTTACCTAGCTCTGATAACACCACAATAAACACACACACACACACACACACACACACACACACACACACACACACACACACACACACACACACACTAGGGCGAGTGCTCATCTTTTCCTCTCTGCTTAGCGTGATGACTGGTTTGAGGAGGGGCCACTTGACACCCGTCACCGACCCAGCCAGCCGCACTCACCTCCAGGGAGCGGACGGGGGACTTGCGCGGCTCCCAGTGAAATAGACGCGCGTTTGAAGATCATTAGTGTTACAGGCCCTGTCTTCGTGGCGCTGTCCGCGGCACTGAAGGCCCGTCTTTGATCACTGCGCTGCGCTTTTGTCAATAGCACGGGCACAGCGCATAAATTATAAAGTTATACACACAAAGTCAGCAGGTACGACGCCAGAGCTAATTTCGGCTCCGGACACGGATGGGGCGCATGATTGTAAGTAATGAGAGTCATCGTCACAGCGCAGTCAATAATGTGCGCTGGTCATGCTGCCGTGTTGCTCTCATGTTTGAGTCACTGGTTGTATATATACATATATGTATATATAGATACAGAAGAGAAGGATTACATGTGCACTTGCTCTGGAATCATTTATCGGATCTCCCTGGGGATTCATATATGTGTTGGAATTGATGTATGCCACATTGTATACTGTTTTCAGCCATTATGTGTTTGACACATGTATAGTGTGTTGTATTTTTTTTTTACTATTTGTATCCCTAGATAGGAATAAAACATCAAATATAACAATGAGTGTGTTCCTGGTTTCTATTGGGAAGTTTTAATATTCCGGTTACGCAGTTTTTGAGATATGGTGTTTATATGTCAATTGACAAATCAGGAAACCCATGTCCCCTGTTTACATGATCAAATAAAGTCCCCTGGCTTCTTGTATTGAGGCTACAATACGCAGGTGCACAAATTATATTTTTGAGCAAAATACTGTCATCTACACCAATACGATTCAGAGAAATAAGGATTAGTGTCAGCGTTATTACACTGTAAAAAGTGTGGCTTCCATAGGAAATTTAAAAAATGGCGTAAGCGGTTCCATCGGCCGTTTTGTGTTCAGCCAAGAAACTTAATTTAATGTCTTGTGGCCGATGGAACCGCTTACGCCATTTTTTTTATTTCAAACTTTTTGCAGTGTAGCATTATTAGCCAAACAACTAAGTTTGGATGGACTATCGCCACTTCATCTTCTGTTTCGCCTCATTTGTTTTTCTTTTAGTAAGTTTCCATCTCGAGCGCACATGTGTACCCATGTGTAGCATTATGATGCTTCTTTCCATCTAAAATGGCTTTGTCTTGACCAAGTGCTCCGTTGCACCAAGCAGAAGAGTCCACTCTTCTCCTCTGTACTCCAGACATAGGACGCTTCGTTCTTGTTTCAGTGTCCACACTCAATAATTATATCAAATAGTGATTCTCCAGAGCCAGGAATACAACAAGTTGAAAAGTGGCCTCTTTTTTCTGCACTGGAGGAAAAATACTGTAGCTCTGAAGAAGCAGAAGAAGCATCCCATTAGCCGTGGTGAAGCTTCACCAGCTTTTAATGCTACCTGTGGTACTAAGAGGTTGCGGTCTGATGATCAGAGGCTATGAAAAGGCCTATGGCTCAAAGGGATAACAAAACGATGGGAAATGAGACCAGGTAAAAGTGCATAAACAAAGGTTTATTTACAGAAATGAAAGATTAACAAGACAAACTGGGGCGACAGTGGTAGACAGTGGTAGAGTGGGTCGTCTCATGATCGGTAGGTCGGGGGTTTGAATCCCGGCTCCTCCAGGTGCAGACTGCCGTTGTGTCCTTGGGCAAGACACTTCACCCAATGCCTAAGTGTGAGTGGTTGGTGGTGGTCGGAGGGACCGTTGGCGCAGATGTGAGCAGCCTCGCTTCTGTCAGTCTACCCCAGGGGAAACTGTGGCTACAATAGTAGCTTACCACCATCAGCATGGAGTGAATGAGCCCCCCTCCCTTTCATGTGTGAAGTGCTTTGGGTGTGACTATGTCATATGAAAAGCGCTATACAAATAACATTCCCTTTCCCAAACTAAGGCTAACATACTTAACTTAAATGTGCTTTAGGCACAAGCAGTTCTGAGATACTAATAGTAGGTGCAAGATTGTTGAGCGTTTTTATACATCAACATAAGAATGTGAAAAAACATGTAGAGCAGGCAGCCAACGCAGCTCTCAGGTGTACTATGAGCTTAGGGTCCGGATTAGCCTGGTCTTACCAAATCCTCGTACTCATTTCATACACAGGGTCTAGATCTTCACAATTGAGCTATGTTTTCAAGTGGGAGGGGTCAACTCCTTTTAAAGTTTCAAATGATTGGATCTGATTTCACCCAATCGCTAGCCTGGCCTTAGCCATCCGTAAACTCCGGTCAATTATCATTCGCACAGGCCATGCAGGAGAACGTAGTCAACGTCAGCTGCTTCCTTTGTAGAAATGTCCTGCTGCATCAACTCATAGAATTAGAACATAGTGTTTATTTGTTATTTATGTTTGAACAGTAATTGGGAGCCATTTTAAAGGTCCTATAGTGGCAAATTTTTTTGAAATTTGAACTGTTATAATGTTAAACCCTTCATCAAAAACATACCTGGAGTGATGTTTGTTTCATTTTGCTTTCCCTTTCAGTAACCCAGTCAGTCTCCCTCTTCTGCACAAAAACACTGACAATGTCCCTCTGTGTTTTACAGTCTAGATATATTTACACTTTCACTGTTGCACAAAAGGAGGAAGTATGCACTCTGCTGGCCTATCACTACTCCTTATCATACCATTTTAATTTATGTTACAAGAAATGTTCACACCTCTACCAAATAGCTATATAATATGGTATTGGATGTGTGCATTGTTTATAAATCCCATCACGAGACAGAGCCATGTTGTCTTCTTGCCTTACGGTTCCGAGGTGTGATTGACTGCCATCTACATGCATTGCAGAAGTTATGTGTTGTAAATGAAAATATGAGTGTAGTCACAGCTGACAGGTATAGGCCTGCGAGGATGCTAACTTAGCGCGACCTGAAAGTGATTGGTGGAATAAACCCAACAGTTGGATCAGTTGACAGAGCTTCACAAAGATCCCATCCACGGCACGCCGCGCGCTTAAGCAACGTGTTTGGCAGCGCGATGCAGTGCTTTGAGTCGAAAAATGATCATTATAGCTGATGAGGCCCAGCCCGGCTGCGATGACAGTGTGACAGCGACGGGGCTTTTTAATTTGTCGGATCAGATGGTGACACGCTCCATCACACGACCCAGGAAATCTTTTCATTTGTGCGGTGGAGAGGGGGAAAGGAGGTCAATTAGCAGCCGCCATTAGACAAGCCACTGACATGCTATATATTACAGCGCGCGGGACAGTCAAACTAATGAGAGGGGAGAGGAGCGCTCTTCCAGGTCGGACAATTCGACAATGTTCCCACTGCATTAATCAGCGGCACAGAAGTTGACACGCAGCTCCTCGCAGTGCGCCTCTCCACTCTTTACTCCTGCATGTGCTGCCTGAGCGCACGGCCTTCATGTTTTTGTCATATACAGTCAAAGGCTCACATCTGTCAGACATGAACCTCTCATCTACACACTGCTGCAGCAGAGCGGGATGTTGTGTATGTTTGTTAGTGCTCATGCATTTCAGTGGTTTAGGACAATGCTTCATAGTTTGTATACAATGTTTACAGGGTTTGTGTTTCTTAGTGACGACATAAAACATACAGGTACTAGATTAGCTTACATGCATGTTGTAGTAAACCTGGTGCCTGAGTGGTTAGCACCTCACAGCAGGAATGTCCTGCGTTCTAATCTCAGACTGTGTAGAGTTTGGATGTTCTCCCCGTGTCTGCGTTGCTATCCTCCGGGTGCTCCGACTTCCCCGACCACTAACAGGGCTGCATACCTATGTTCCCCGGTACCCTCACCCTGTACCCTAACCCTCACCCTGTACCCTAACCCTCACCCTGTATCCTGGCCTAAACCCTCACCCTGTATCCTGGCCCTAACCCTGTATCCTGGCCTTAACCCTCACCCTGTATCCTGGCCTAAACCCTCACCCTGTATCCTGGCCCTAACCCTATATCCTGGCCTTAACCCTCACCCTGTATCCTGGCCTTAACCCTCACCCTGTACCCTAACCCTCACCCTATATCCTGGCCTTAACCCTCACCCTGTACCCTAACCCTAACCCTGTATCCTGGCCTTAACCCTCACCCTGTATCATGGCCCTCACCCTGTACCCTAACCCTCACCCTGTATCCTGGCCCTCACCCTGTACCCTAACCCTCACCCTGTATCCTGGCCTTAACCCTCACCCTGTATCCTGGCCCTCACCCTGTATCCTGGCCCTCACCCTGTATCCTGGCCCTCACCATGTATCCTGGCCCTCACCCTGTATCCTGGCCCTAATGTTCCTAACCTTAGCCCTAACCCCAACTCCGAGGAGAAAACTGTGAAAACACACCCGGCTACGTGGCTGCGTATACTAGGTACCTCTGCCATCTAGAGGTGGCACTGTTCCCTGATGCTCCCAGGGAACATAAGTTCTAGGGAACATAGGGCTGATCCCATGGTGGCGCAGCGGTTAGTGCTGGTACTTCACCTCTATAGAAGGTCCTGGGCCCGATGGAGTCTTTCTGTGTGGAGTTTGCATGAGTTTGCATGTTCTCTCGGTGTCTCTGTAGGTTTCTCTTACCACTAAACATACACAGTAGACTGGAATGAATGAGATTAAATCACATTTTTAAAAAGGATGAATGACATGTGTGTTTGTGAGTGTGAATGTGGTACAACAGATGCAAATTAGCTCATGGCTACAATGGTGTATTTACATACATGAGTCCTATGTACGTTCATTAACATGCACATTCCCAAAACAAACAAGCCAACAAAAAACACGCTGCTTATAGGTTGGCACATGTGGCAGCGGCTCAGGACTAACCATCCTATCTATGTGATCTATGTCATTTTGCAGTACAGATTACCTTAGAGTTTACCTTCTTCTTCTTCTTCTTCTTCTTCTTCTTCTTCTTCTTCTTCTTCTTCTTCTTCTTCTTCTTCTGTCCCCTTCTTCGTTCTTCTAAATAAAGGACATAATGAATCCCCATTGTCCAGCCACTAAATATGGAGGGTTGATGTGACTGACCCCTCATTTTAAGCAGATGAAGACCTCACCTGTAGCCTGTAGCCAGCAGCACTATAGCAGGATCTCATATCATCAAAAGAGACAATCTCCTGGCTCAGACAGACAGACTTTATTTGACTGGCTGTCAGCGAGCTGCGCCTCCCTCAATATTGATCTGAAAGACCTAAAGGTATGTGACATCATTATGAGGCCTGACCTTATCATGTGCTGCCCTCCAGCCTGTAGACGGACCCGGGACAGGACACTGCCCCCCAGAGCACCCACCTGAGTGCGGGGACAGCGCAGTTCTGTTATTTGTTTCCTGACCTCACCGAGTACTACCTCATCAGGAGATTTACTGCAATGTTATACTACTTTTTATTGACCTTTGCATACGTATCATACACAATTTCGATTATCTGCATGTGCGTCACGTTTAGTAGAACTGACAATAAAAATAATTGAATTGAATATTACACTTCACATTACTTAGAATAACAAACGGTAGGCTTAGAGAGTGTTTAGTTTCAGAATATGACAACCCAAATGAATGTTGTATGTTAGAATAGGAATGTCCTGTTTCTGTCAGATCTGTGGTTTTAGCAGCCAACCAGCTGAGCCCAGGTCATTCCCCCAGTGTGCCCCTGTGCTCTGCCCTGAGGCGGCCTGTATTTAAAGCTCTGCTTAATCATGAGACGGCGCTCAGTGACAGCTGATCTCCAGCTTATCACCTATTATATAGCACACTCAGGAATCAATGTATGAAAGGAGGAAAGATCACATGACTTCAGACGCTCTTCTCATGAAATTTACTCTAATAGAAGGCTACTAGAGCACATCTTTGATAGTTTACAGCAAGGCTTTATTTTAAATTAGCATTTTCTTTTTGTCAATCACCGTTCTGAATATACCCAGTAACTGATGACCATATTCTTTATGGTTAACATGGCCTTTTCTTTTGTGAAGTTAGCAGATACAGAAACAGTTGTGGCCACAATTGTACATACCCCTCTAAGTTTACATACCCTTTTAATCTTTTGGCCATTTTTCATAGAATATGATTGATAACATTTTTTAATTTCCCACTCATGGTTAGTGGTTGTGCAAAGCCATTTATTGTCAACAAACTGAATTTACTCTTTTAAAATCATAATGAAACAGAAAGTACTCAAATGTCCCTGATCTAACGTTTATTCATGACCATGTCCCTACAGGAAAGAAAAACTCACTTCAGCTGAAATACAGGACTCTGACAAAATTAGACTCTCTAACATGAAAAATTGATGTTTGTTTCAAGGTGCACAATATGCAAACTTTTGATCAGGGACATTTGGCTAGTTGTAGTTGAGAAGTGTCACGCAACCACTAACCATGAGTGAAATAAAGGTTTTTGTGTTATTATGAATCTATGAAATGCATAAGTTTACATACCCTGTAAACTTATGGAGTTAATATCCATTAACTGAGGTTCAGGAGTGGACCAGGTCTCAACCTTCTCTCCTCAAGCCACTCCCTCAGACCTGCCACACCTCTAATCACCCCCCTTTTATAACCAGCCAAGCCCTTCATTCT
>OMNZ01079469.1:37478-59958 GCA_900303255.1 Lesueurigobius sanzi
CTTCCCATTTCTCACGTCTCGTCTTTCAGCACCGATTCCTGCTCAGAGGGGGGGTCCTGAAGCTGCCGGGCAGACCAGCTCTTTCGGAGACCGAGCCCCCATCCACATGTCTCATCTGCCCACCATCATGTCTACAGAATTCTGTCATCCAATAAATTCCTCTAACGTATTGGGTTGTGGCGTGGTCCTTGCTAGTGAATTGACCATAACTGCATATGCAAACCAGCAGATCAATTGCTAATTTCATTAATTTCATTTTTTTATGCATCCATGTTAGTAATTTGCTGTAAATGTATTTATTTATTTTACCATGGTCTTACATATATATAAGAACATTGCATGGGTGAAAAGGAGCATGATGAAGATGTCTTATGGTACATGCCCCTTTTACAACAACAAAGACGGATGACCAAGTGGCTACTTACACAACACTACAACACGAATATCAAAATTTAACTGGGCAATTAGATTTACAATTTATAAACATTTATAGTTTTTAAGTAGCATTTTCTTGAACATGTTCTTTAATTAGTCTATTGTTTTAGACGATTTAAATGTGCTCTCCAAAGAGTTCCACAGTCTGACTCCAGTGACCAAGAACCTCCTCGGTCTCAGTGAGGTCCATGATGAAATAAAAAATTCCCTTTTCTTCTTGTGTCATCTGTGATTAAAATACATTTCTCGTAATATGTTCTGGTAACAACTTCTTCCTCAATATTGTAGCCAAAATGATCCTTTTCATAATCTACAGTCATCTACATAATTTGTGTTTACGGTACACATTTGTTAGAAAGCAAGGCATGTAATACCTCACACAAATCTGATTGAGCCACTCATGTGATGAAATCCACAACGATGTTACAGTTGATCCACCAGTTGAGCTTTGTGCTTTTTTACAGCTCTTTCCTTTTCACAGACGGTGAACGGCTCACTTCCCACGAGACTACAGTACAGTGGAGTACAGTGACATTTAGTGTGTCCCCCGGCTGCTCCTTTTGTTGCATGCATTTAAACAACACATAAGAGGCCCTTATGGAGACTCTCTCACACTCTCTCTCACACAAAGACACAGGTAAAGGAATAAATAACAAGCTAAATGCCTCTTGCCGTATAGATCTCCCTTTATAAGGGAATGGATGTGATTGACTGAGGCTTCTCAATAGGAACGATCACTGTGATTAGTTTCTTCCGCAGTTTTCCGTGGATGTTTTGGTGAATGGTAGGCAACAGCTGATGCATTCAGTAGTAGTTCAGTTTATTTAGGTCTCATTTCCATTCCAACACCAGAGAAGCAATGCTGTTTGTGAACAATGTTTTTGCCTGCCATAGAACTATTATTTACGATTATGTTTGCTTACGATAGGTTCATGCTACATGCTAATTTCACTGCTAGTGAACAATCTGCTGTGTCAAAATAGTCATATGGATCATATTTTGACTTGGCTTTATTTGTATGCGCTAAATATGCTTATAGTCCGCCAGAAAACATCTAAAAAGAGTGAAAACATTATGATTCCCACAACAGTCTTCCTTTCCCTTCACTAGGCCACGCCCCCTTAGGTGTTCCATTGTTTGGGTCAGCATGCAACAGAGCTTAGAGACTATACTATTTAAGTAGTAGCTTGACCTCCACTCCAGCCAGTGCAGATACTCGTACTGTTGTCGTGTCCTTGAGCACTTTTCCTGACTTTGTGCACCCCCCTGTGTGATACTGTCCTAAGAGCTGTTGTGACAAGTAAATTTCTCCATTGTGAGATCAATAAAAAACTATCTTATCTTATCTTATCTTATCAAGACACTCGAGCCATGATGCCTCCAGTGTCCAGTGGTGAATGTTCTAATGTGCAATATGAATGACCACTTTTATTACTTTATAGTTTCATGGTTGCAAAATAATAGAATTCACACTGTGTGCCTCTCCCATAGAGGTGTATGGGTTGTGTTCACATTATATAATTCTATTTCAGTTGGAGCAGGAGCAGGTCAAATCTGCCATATTATTCTTATGGCTGAAGGTCCTTTCATCATCAATGTATTTTCATCTGTGATTTTAGGACATGCTTGTATTTATTTATTCTTTTATAGGCTCAGTTTAGGTATAATTAAGACCTTTATTCTGGTCTAACAGTGAAAGACAGTGGGGGTTGATTGTCTGTTGCACATCTTTGTGTGAAGCACTTAAAGCTGCATCTTTATGTATGAAAAGTGCTATACAAATAAAGATTGATTGATTGGTTGATTGATTGACTGTGCACATGTCACCAGAATCCTTTATGAGAAACGACTTACAGCACAGTTCACATGTGCTGAAAGGGAAGACATTAAACTCTGTGACAGTTTTTGTTTCATGTGGACTGGCAGAGAAATTAGCACTAAGACGAGAAATTAAAATACCAGCACAGAATTTTCAGCTCCCCTCACCTCAATGGGTAGAGATTCAGGAAGATGTTTGGACTAGGGGCCTGAGGTAAGTCAATTTGTGTTCTATAAATGCCCAACACTGTTTGTCTCAATTTAAGATACAGGGGCTCCACTAACGCACAGTATATGCATATAGATTCCCCGAAGTATCACCAATTTGTGACAAATGTGAATGTGAAGAAGTTTTACTTCATAGTTTTGTACTGTGTAACAAGTTCCAAGGTTTTTGGACATCTTTTGCTTTTCTCGCAGCTCTTTATGGTACAATTAGAGCCTGATCCAGTTTGCATAAGTCAGGGGTTTCAAACATACAGGGCTTGTAGAGCCCACATTTTTTGAACATGTCAATAAAGTCTAGAGACTTACTTTTTTTCATTCCTTATGACATTTTAAAGAAATAATTAAAATGCTCAATCCAGCCACTAGGGGGCAGCCAACTTTAAAGGAAGGAATTCCACACCTGTCCAGCAGAGGGCACTGACACTGTCTTATGGCCATGCCGCCTTTGCTCTGCCTGATCCTGTCAGATTTCTGAAGCTAAGCAGGGCTGGGCCTGGTCAGTAGTTGAATGGGAGACCTTGGGCTCCACTGGGAGGCACAATCCATTTATTTTTGTAAGGGTTTGACAGTAAATAAAAAATAAAACAATGGATACATAAATATAATACATTTAAATAAATACCAGCTTTAAAATTGTGAGTGTTGTTAAAGAGTAAAGTAATAATAATGAGCCTGTTCTACTTTTGTGTCATTGTGTAATAAGACTGATTAAATATGGTAATCTAAAATACACCAGATTGCACTAAATTACATCTGAGTAATTCTAAATTTCCCCAGACCCCCCATATATTTTCACCTTAATATTTCTAAACTGGCTATGGCCCTGGTGGCACAGGCTGTAATACAAGCCATTATTATTTATCAGGCAACAGTCCTGTAGGGCTTTGTCCAATTTATAAATATGAGGTGAATCATTACAGTGCTCATTATTGTTATCAATTTATTTAAAAACAAATGTTTGGTATTCCTATTTACAATATATCCGGCCCGCGAGCTGCCATCGTAGGTGAATTTCGGCCCTCAACCCAAAATGATTTTACACCCCTGGCATAAGTATTGGATTCTCAGAACAATCTAAAAAACTCAAAAGCACAGAAGCCCATCTCATGTCATATGGTCTGGTGTCTGCGAAAAGACTGATTCTACTTTTATGAAAAGGGAAAGAGGTTTCTTTATTAAATCCATTCATTTCTTATTTAGAAAAACAACAATTTTTCTTTTTTTTTTTTTACGTGTCTGTTCAATGAAACTGTTGAAAAACTGTTAACCTACAATTATTCTGGCTTCTTGATGAAAATATTTCAAACATAATCTGTATGCTCTTTAGAAGGTTGATGTCATGTGAACGTAACCTATATGAGCGATCACAATGTCGTCACGCCTGGGGCTTTGGTAGGCACCATGAATGTTTAAACCAATAATAATAGTTAGGTAAAAACATTGTTCACAAACAGAGCTGTGCTTCCCTGGTGTTGTATCAGATTTGTGATTTAAATGAACTGCACTACACGTCTTAATGCATCAGCTGCTGTCTACCATTCAGCAAATCCATCCATCCATTTTCTTCCACTTTATTCAGGGCCGGGTCGCGGAGGCAACAGTCTGAGAAGAGATGCCCAGACTTCCCGATCCACGCACACCTCCTCCAGCTCTTCCTGGGGGATCCCAAGGCGTTCCCAGGCCAGCTTAAAGACATGGTCTTTCCACCTCAGCTGGCTCCTTTCGATGTGGAGGAGTAGCGGCTCTGTTCCGAGCTCCTCCTGGGTGACTGACCTCCTCACCCTATCTCTAAGGGTGCACCCAGCCACCCTGCAGAGGAAACTCATTTCGGCCGCTTGTATCCGGGATCTTGTCCTTTCGGTCATGACCCAAATTTCATGACCATAGGTGAGAGTAGGAACGTAGATTGATGGTAAATCGAGAGTTTTGTCTTTGGACTCAACTCCCTCTTCACCACAACAGTCCGATACAATGACCGCATCACTGCAGACGCTGCACCGATCCATCTGTCGATCTCACGCTCCATCCGTCCCTCACTGAGAACAAGACCCAGAGATACTTGAACTCCTCCACATTAGGCAAGGACACTCCACCGACCCGGAGAGGGCAGGCCACCTTTTTCAGGTCGAGAACCATGGCCTCGGATTTGGAGGTGATGATCTTCATCCCAGTCGCTTCACACTCGGCTGCAAACCGCTCCAGTGTAACATCATCTACATAACCCCCAGTGCAGCTGAAAGTCTTGATTTGATGAAGCCAACAGAACAACATCATCTGCAAACAGCGGAGATGAAATCCTGTGGTTCCCAAACCACACCAAAACATCCACTGAAAATTGTGGAAGAAAACAACAGCGATCGCTCCTATTGGCCCCTGTCTTCCATCTGAGATTATGACATAATCAAATTCTTAAATGTGAACATAACTCATTCCCAATTATACATACAGTAATAATGCCAATAGGTTGCATTCACGTTCTTTAATATGATATAATTTTGGCTGGAACCTGATCATTGTTTGGATCTACAAACTTGCCATATTAATGAACACCTAAAGTTGAAAGTCCTTTCTACAGACCTACACAATCTTTTTGATCTTTATGATGAAATTATTTGATTTTAAACGGAAAAGAAGTTGAACTTTCTGGACGTTTTTTTTTTCATTTGTGAATTCTTACTGATCAATGACAGAGATATTAGACGTAAAGCAAAGGCCAAAAACATTAGCCTTTTGATGGTTACCATAATTGCCAGCATAGAATCCCTACCTTCCCACCTTTTCATTTTAAACAATAGGCTCAACAGAATGTCATGATGTCACATGAATGCAACCTATGTGTAAAAACACTGGGTCTAATCAGCATCATCTACCTCCTCTCTCTTCTGTTTCTCCAGTCTGAGCCTCCTCCTCAGCAGTGCGCACACCTCAGCACACGAAGCTTCAGTAATAAAAACAGCAGTCTCTGGTGGTCCGGGTGTAATTGGGATTGTTAACGTGGAGAGCTCCTGGGGGAGACGGAGAGGAGTACGTCTTTGTGTAAAGTACACAGACACCTCGCACAGCGCCTTGATTCCACAGCCGGCGCGAGGAGGAAGCAGAGTGAGAGAGAGAGAGAGAGAGAGAGAGAGAGAGAGAGAGAGAGAGAGAGAGAGAGAGAGATATGAAAAAAAGCAAACAAGTCACCTGAGTTGTATGAAGCCCGGCTGAGTGCGTTGCCTCTGTTTTACCGCGATGTTCCATGTTTGGGGAGACACTGCAGATTTATTTAAGCGCCTTGAAGTGAGTGGGAGCCTTTCTCGCACAATTCCGCCGAGGAAAGGGGCTTTTGTTTTTAAAAGCAAGGTGCATGAGAGCGCCTCGCAGCTTTGCAGACAAGTGCTTTTATCAGTGCAACATTCCCTCCAATTACGGTGTGATGAAAAACAATCCAGGTGCCGCGCGTTTCAGGGCTGGAGAAGCATTTAGCCGCCTTTGAATACAAGAAATAGGCTTTATGACGCCAACGAAGGGCTGTAACCAGCTGTTTAGGATAAACTCTGCATGTCCACTCGAATTGTAAGGTTCTATTTCACCAAAGGCCCATAGTTTAGTAGTGTCTGATAGCTGCACTTACAATAAACTATTAAGTTATTGCACTTTATCATTTGAAAATAAATCATTTGCTTGAAATAAGAACTGATTCCTTTGGCAGATTCTTACTCGGGAAGTAAGAATTACTTAAATGAAGGAAAAATACTCTTAACGTTCTGTTACGTTCTGTCATTGTATGTAAACTTATGCATTTCATAGAACATGAATGATAACACAAAAACCTTTATTTCACTTAGTGGTTGCATGAAGCCATTTATTGTCAAAAAAAAAAAAACATGTTTGTTTACGTTTTCAACTAGAAACTAGCCAAATGTCCCTGATCAAAAGTTTACATATTGTGCATCTTGAAACAAACATGAATTTATTCTGAGAGTCCAATGTCAGAGTCCTGTATTTCAGCTGAAGTGAGTTTTTCTTTGCTCCTGAACAATATTCCTGGCAGTTGTTGAAGGTCATGTAAACGTTGGATCAGGGACATAGTTTCTGTTTCATTATGATTTCAAAAGAGTAAACTCAGGTCATTGACAATAAATGGCCAACCACTAACCATGAGTGGATTTTCTTTTGTGTTATCATTCATATTCTATGAAAAATGGGCAAAAGATTAAAATGGTATGTAAACTTAGAAGGGTATGTTAACTTATGAGCACAACTATACTGTGTATATACTGTATGTATCATCGGGTAAAACCTGTCTCATGAGGCTTAAACCCAGCTCCCGTTCCTCATTGGGTGAACAATCCAACATGATGAATTCTGCTTCACAATGATCGGAAGAGCCGGCATCAATGGAAACACACATAAAACAACATTGTCAAAGAGGAAATGGACATGTTGGACAGAACTTACAGTCAATAAACTCAGTGAAGCTTGATCTTGATGAACATATATATATATATATATATATATATATATATATATATATATATATATATATATATATATATATATATATATATATAGTATGTGAGAGGGAGAGAGAGAAGGACATGTGGTGCATATTTGAGTAAAAACATAAAGCCCATTTAAATTGTGTTCAAACCTTAAACCTAAATATCTTAGAATATTTATTTTAAAAGCCTCATGCCTCTGAAACAGATGGTGGATTGTCATACATTTTACACATTTCTAAAGATAGCCCATATTGTCAGTGGCTTTTAGGCCTATGTTTAAACGTATCACACTACAGACTGATTTTTTTTTAATTTACTCATTCATTTATTTGTTTGTTTATGTATTTCTGACACGTGCCTCCATATGCAACATCGCATTGGTTGATTAACAAATGAAGTAAATGAATTATCTCTATTAACTGCATAACACCTTGGCTTTTAAACCATCTGTCCGCCATGTTACCTGCGCTGATCCACATTAGCGCCTTCAAAGCCATGATCCAGCGCGCGCCCCTGTCCTCCCAGACTCAGAGCCGCACACGCATGCTCACGGCACCGGAAGAGAGCCGGAGGTGTGCGCGCACACGCAGCAGATGCCGAAGCCCCCACCACCACCACTACACTTCAAAGTCAATCACGGACTGGAGCTGGCTCTGATTGATTTGACTGACGATCTACTTTTGTGTGTTTCATTGTGGATGAAAATTTCATAGTGCGATTTAGCTGTAGTGAAAAATGAATGGTTTCTTTAAAGTTTCATGATAAATCAGTCGGTGGCTATATAAGGCGGACACAGACGTCTCCTTCATGTCTCGCGCCGTGGATAGATCTCATCGCACAGATCGCGAGGTGTGTGTTGCGCGTGAGGCCTGGCGCGTGGCTGGTGTCCGTGGGAAAAGCTGAAGAGACAGTTCAAGGAGAGAAAAAAAAAAAAAACTTACATATTGTTGCATGAAATAGGAACCATTAAGATTCACAAGTTTTTCTATGAACTCACACAAGACAAAAACTGACAAATGGATCAAAGCATTGCATCAGGAAGGGCATCTGATGGAAAATCTTTGTCATTCACGCCAGGGCTCCACTGTTCATTTGCACTGGGTTGTATTTATATATATTTTGTGTATAATGTATTTTTTGCATAATAAAACATATGATCACATTTTAAGGCCACTGCTCTTTCACTGATTGTATTGTAGGCTATTTCCTTTCCATTGGATGGATTAATATAATATTTGACCATTTGAGAAGGCCTTAGTCTCGCAAGAAATCTCAATGAAGATTCACACATTATACTGCAGACTAATACAGCATTTGTGTATCTTGTAAGTTGCATTGTATATGCGTAATAAAGTGAAGGCAAGAGAAAAACCTGTGCGTAAAATGAATATTACTGTTTATATATTATTAATAACTACAGTATTTGATGTCTACATATGGAATAGTCACTTACATCATGGGCACAGTCGGGGCATTATAACCTATATTTTGGATTTGTTTTGTTGACACCGATCCATGCACTGGCTAAATAATCATGCTGCAGAAACTAGCATTGTTGAATTAACAGAGAATAAGACAGATAATAATTTCAGTATTTTTGCAATATACCTCGTTGTCAAAAGCTTAAAAGCGACTATTTCCATGCGAATATAAACCCTTCACGTTCGTTTCCCATCCACCGAGAGAAAAAATACTTCCAGCAGCTGCCTGTCACACACTCCTCATAACTCACTCTCAGCAGCAGCAGCAGCATCACACGGCAAGGCGAATGTGCGCAGAAACCCCACCACAAAAACCAAGCCAAACTCCACCAAAAACCGCTCACAGCCTCACAGTCCCCAGTCCGGGTCCATAGGCATCTGGAGAGCGAGCTGAGGCCACGGGAAAACTAATGATGCGCGCAGCACTTCCATGTTAATTACCGACTGATTTTCAATTAACGACGATATGGCTTAATTAGAAGCGAGATAAGATAATGGCCTGCTATGACAAGTATATAGATCTGCAATTACGCGCCGCAAATGACTGTCACTTAATGCGATGGAACGTGACCTTTGTGTGGGTAAAATGTGTGAGCGGAAATTGGAATTCTGACGATATTTAAAATGTAAAAAGAAATATTAAAAATGGTGGATGGTTGAGAGTGGAAGGGGGGGTCGAAATCTGGCAAAAGAGTAATTGTTGAAAATGTAATTATGTTTCTGTTTTGGAGCATTAGACGTGGCGCTGTCCATGGTGCTCGCTGAAGCCAAAAGAACACGGTAAAGGATGTGGGGGCAAATAAGTTGCAAACTAACAAAAGGGTGTGTTTTAAAGCGTTGGGTGTAGTGCAGTTGTAAGACGAGGTGCAAGGTGTTAAGTCGTTTGAAATAAATGCCTTGTCGCGCACTGCCCATGCGCAGAATCCCCAGCGGCGCGGTGGCTGCTACGGCTGTGGCTAATGAAGAATAATAAATCATGAAAAGCCGTGTTCAGGTACAAGAGAGAGAGAAAGAGGGGGAAAGGATGGAGATGGGGGAAGAAGGAGAGAGAGAGAGAGAGAGCGGGGGCGCGTGCGTGTGCGCGAGTGTGCGTGGGGTGGAGCGAGATATGGGAGAGAGAGAGAAAGGGAAAGAGAGGGAGGCAGTAGGCGGAGAGCCCTTCGCCTCAGAGCAGAGACAGCCGTGGTCCCCGCAGCATTCACCGGAGTCGAGAAGAGATACTGTCGCCAATTTTATCACCGTGTTCTCAACGGAAACATTTTTCGTTATTGTTATTTTTATCAACCAAAAACTGAACAAAAAGTAAGCCGTAAATAGGAAAAGGATTTTTTAAATTTCGGTAGACGACTGCAAGAAACTTTCCGAATTTCTTGTTTTGTTTGTTTTTTTTTTTGTTTTTTTTTTTAGTATACGATTTTTCAAAAAAGCAAAAATAGAAAAGAGTTAAACCATATGTATTTTTTGTATGTGTGGAAGTCGAGAACGGACTGGCATTTTTTCAATTGCAGGTGAACTGCGCCAACCTGTGCATGGCTGGCCCCCAACGACAGCGCGCTTGTAGCAACAATAATAATAAATATATTTGAGAGGTTGACAAGTCTCTTTTCAGCATCCACTTGACTCGACTCAATTGGGCTCCGACATCTCCTCGACCCTTGGAGGCGGAGTCTTAACTTATTAAAAGGAACTTGCCGAAGCTCGGACGCGCGCAAATATGATGATGATGTCTCTGAACAGCAAGCAGCACTTCGCCATGGCGCACAGCCTGCCTGAGCCCAAGTACTCGCTGCACGGATCCTCTGCGTCCACCCTGACCTCCAGTGCATCGTCCTGCTCGTCCTCCTCCCGCCTCAGCAGCAGCATCATCAGCAGCACCAGCAGCAATAGCGGCAACAGTTCGGAGGCGATGCGCCGCGCCTGTCTCCCTACCCCACCGGTACGTACTCTGCATAATCACTGCTTAAAGGCACGTTTTGACAGCCCACTTTTTCTTTGCTTGATGTTTTTTTCATGTCTGCACAGCAAATCACCCAACACCTCCATTTCCAACTATTAATTTTTATGACCTGGGATGTTGCATGTGTCTTGTTTTGTGTGCCCCCTTCTCTTTTTTTTAGGATCTTTTTTTTTCTTTTCTGGAAATGTTTTAAACCGACGAGCGAGGAGAATTCCCTACTGACAGTTATGTGTGCATTCTATTTGCAATTGCAGAGCAATATATTCGGCGGCTTGGATGAGAGCTTGCTGGCCCGCGCAGAAGCTCTGGCGGCGGTGGATATCGTCTCGCAGACCAAGAGCCACCATCACCCTCCGCACCACAGCCCCTTCAAGCCGGACGCCACATACCACACCATGAACACTCTTCCCTGCACCTCGTCTTCCTCCTCGTCCTCCTCCGTGCCCATATCGCACCCCTCGGCTCTGTCCGGACACCACCACCATCATCACCACCACCATCACCACCAGCCGCACCAAGCCTTAGAGGGCGACCTCCTAGACCACATCACCCCGGGGTTAGCGCTTGGATGCCCAGATGGATCCTCAGCGGCGCACCCTGCGCACATGGCGGGTATGAACCACATGCACCAGGCGGCTCTCAACATGGCCCACGTGCACGGGCTTCAGTCACACATGGGCATGAGCGACGTGGACGCGGATCCCAGAGACTTGGAGGCTTTCGCAGAGCGCTTTAAGCAGAGGCGGATCAAGCTGGGGGTGACCCAAGCGGACGTAGGGTCGGCCTTGGCCAGCCTAAAGATCCCCGGCGTGGGCTCGCTCAGTCAGAGCACCATCTGCCGCTTCGAGTCTCTTACGCTCTCACACAACAACATGATCGCACTCAAGCCCATTCTCCAAGCATGGTTGGAGGAAGCAGAGAAGTCCCACCGCGAGAAACTGAACAAGCCGGAGCTTTTTAACGGCGCGGAGAAAAAGCGGAAACGCACTTCAATAGCCGCTCCCGAGAAGAGGTCACTGGAGGCCTATTTTGCTATTCAGCCGCGGCCCTCCTCAGAGAAGATCGCAGCTATCGCTGAGAAACTGGACTTGAAAAAGAACGTGGTGCGTGTTTGGTTTTGTAACCAGCGACAAAAACAGAAACGAATGAAGTACTCTGCATGTGTTTAGATCCACGTGGAACTGTCTACATTTGTATCATATTTGCTCACAACACTTTTTCAATCATCGAACTATTTCCTCTAAAAGAAATATAAACTCGAGAATAAAGCCCATGATGGTGTGGAGATGTGGAATCGTTTGACACAGCAAGTAAGACACGTTTTTACGCTTGACTTTTACGCACAGCATAGGTATAGCTACAGAACTATGTTGGTTTTGGGATAGGACGTCAAAGCGCATGGGGGACATTGAAAAGCACTTGGGTGGCGTTGATCTCAATGCAGTTTTAAAAGGGATTAGGTACTGCTGTAAATGAACCACATTTCATTTTGTGTCTAAATGTAATTAATTCTTTGTGTGACCCAATGGGGCTTTGTTTTGAAGAAGCCTTTTATTTCCTAAAGGCCTCACGTTAAAGTACTCACTGCTCTTTTTTTCCAAACATATATGATTTGAAAACCGGCTGCAATAACGCCAGCGTGGGCCGGCGACTTATGAACTATTTATTGAGTGAGGTCATGTTTACTTCATTACATATTTATTGGGATTCCCCTCCTCGTTTTTTTGCTTGAGAAAATCAAATAGTGACAGCAGTGCTAGGCGTGTTGTTCAGGGGAAATCCTTTTGAAGACGGTACAATCGAAAAAAGTATATACTTTGTTTTCCAAATGCTTTCTGTATGTTTTGTATAAATATACTTATGAAGTCGTTGCTTGTTCGAATCACCTTAAAATGTTTTGTTTCTTGAGAAAAAGAGCAGCTTTGTGGAGCGATGTAAATATATCATTGATGCACATAAATATATCCGTACAGGTTTTGCTGTATTGCTGTTTTAGCTGATCTTTCTGTACAATGTATGTTGCTTTGGGCTTTGGAATTTGCCTATTTCTTTACTTTATCCATGTAATTTTAATTTATTTAATTATTGAACTGCAATGTGTTTCATTAAAGACTTAACTTTAACATTTAATCGGACGTTTTCTTGCATCACGTGCGCACGCACTGTATTTACGCCGCTTTTATTTAGTCATCTGATTATTTATGGATGAGGAGGAGGGCAAGTGTTTAGCTCTGGACTCTGTGCTGCTTCTTCTGGAGCTCAGCTCACTGCAGACATGGGCTTTTTCAAAGTGTTGCTCTGGTTGTGATATGAGTATGCAGAAAGGGAAACGAAAATTGCAGTGGGTTATAAAATAACAAACATTTGTTCTAATGCTAAATTCGACTTTCCAAATGCCTTGAAAAAATGTTGCCTATTTTTATTCTGCAATATCGGTGTTTCTTTAAACAAAGTATTATTATATTAAGTTGCATTTTCAGAAATCCAAGGAAAGCTTATGAATGTGCGACATTTGCTGAGGACAAAAATTAAACTTCTTTTAATACTAACAATACAAGTGTCCCACACATTAACTCTGCAAATTGATTATATTTGAGTCATTTATGTGAATGGTGTTGCCATATTCCATTAATCACGTTTTTACAATTGCCATATTGAAACTGTTTTCCTGAAGACACCTGCCCCAGACTCATTGTGTTTAGAGGGCTAAACATCTAAAATGTTTATATTGATGCACTTATTTAAACATTTTATTTAACGTGGCAGTGGTTTGTTTGGCCTGGGATCATGCACAAGGCGCGTGATGAAATTCAAAAGGCTATGATTATATCACACTTTAGCTTATCTCGTTAAATTGTTAAAGTAAAAAACAACACTTGCAATACACAGTTCTGATGCATTTTGGGAGTGGTGATTATTACTAAACAGACCCATGTTTTTGCTTAAATACTACGGCGCTGACAGTAACTGTGTTATTTCAGCTGAAGATGATTGACGGGGTCAATAGCCTCATGTTAACACTGGGACTCTCCCGCCTGTACTCTGCTCTACATTCCAAGTTTAAAGCCTTGAGCACAAGCCCACCCTCTCACCCCCCCTTACAGCTCGCGCCCACAACACGAGCGTGCGTGACCGAACGTGCCTCGCTCCCAGGCCTCGCGCTGCCAGGCCTCACACGCTCTCCGTCAGCGCGTAAAGAGCACGTGGCTGCTTAGTGGAGCGGCTTATCCACGGCTCACTGTTGCCTTACCTGAGAGCAAATGCTAATATTCTATTAGAGCCTAATCAGGAGGTCTGCGGAGAGCTGGATGGCTCCCTGGAGCGCACACTTGCCAGATGTCAGCCCGCCAGAAAAACAGCTCGGCTGCCAACGTGCCCGTCTCCATTTAAATACACACACTCTTTGAAGCAACACAAAAAGAGCGCTGGGTTTGAAGGGAAAGGGTTAGAGCAGAGAGGGACTGCGGGCTTTGGAGGATGGATGGATGGTTAGGAGCTGAGCAAGCGTTTCAGCACCATGGACAGATCCAGCACCAAATCAAATGGAGCCGTGTACTGCCACTGGGAGAAACTGCTCTATTTACGCTGCGATGGAGTACAGTAGCCTATTGTTGTCACACACATTCTGTACACATGCTGTGGAATGATCTCTAGGTTAACACTGGCTGTTTTCACCAGCGCCTGATTGACACTGTGACGTGAAGGTTGGCAATTTAATTGGTGATAAGGTGTAATCACAACATACACAAAAAATAAATGAATACATGATCTAAATCAAGACTGAAACTGAAAGGCTTGTGTTTTAACAGATTTTATCAGGATAATAATTATTTGAAAAGGGTTAAGCCCAAGCAGAGGAAGCTAAGAGGCAACTACAGTATTCCGCCATTTACGTTTTATGCACGTATTATTGGTATTTGTTTAAATGTAAATAGTAATGGCAGATACATATAAATGTTTTTGCGTATAGCCGAGGTTAAGGAGGATTATACACTCTCTTAAAGAAAAGGTTATGCTTAATAATTAATGACACTCTTTTTATGACAGCCTCCATATGTTACCAAATCCAAATGTGCGCTTACGAGCCAGAAGTCACTATATGAAAGAAGGTCTAAAGATCTTAAAGTTTAAAATCAGCCTTAGAAAAACAAGTTACAGACATGCTTGGACCAACCCAGTGTAGCCCATAATATTGCAGCTGTCCATACTTTGGTCTATGCGCGCAAAATATGAATCACTTTATATTCATTTCCATTTTTTAAGAAAGAGAAAAAAGCTACCTGAGCTGCTTCTGGCCAATTAGCATTTCTAAGATCCTCGCTCTCATTACTTAACAGCACCTGCCATACATTAGCATAGTATTATTATTATTAGGCTAGGCTAGCTTTTCCAATAGATTCAAATTGCCTTTAGGTCGCCATGTTTGAATTTAATCACGCATTCCGGCAGGCTGAAAGGATCTAATTTGCTGATTTATTTTAAACAGGGTTCCCAAATATCTATAATTTATCCAAACGAGTGTCAAGGATTAATATTTATCCATCAAAACGCCTTTAACAAAGTGCTGCCGTCGCCATTTTCCAAAGCGCGTTAACGAGACAGCTCTGATGGTTCATCAATTAAAAGATGCTCCTGGTGAGTGCTCCTAATTTCCCCTAAACGAGCCATTGACTTAATAAGAGAGAATTATTAAATTACACACGAAATTATGAAAAGCAGATGATTACGAGGGGGCCCTCCTTTAAGTAGCTAGTCATTATGGTGCCGTGTTAATTAGCGCTGGTCAGGGAGGGCTGCGTTCGTGCGTAAAAGGAGTGTGTGTGCGCGCGCCTCCGCAGGGATTGCGCCCTGCTCCTCCACCTGGCTGGGCTGCTGATTGGGAGAAGATCGATGGGGATTCTTTGATAGCGAATCAATGCAGGCCGAAAAACCAGAACAGAAACGGGCCTTGGCAAGAACGCGTAAAACCAAGGTTTAGAATTACGTCTTTAAGCCACGCGCATAGGCTAGAATCCATAAGGACACGCGGTGGGAGATTTACCAAAGAAAAAGGCCATCCCCGTTTCCTTTTGTTATAATTACGGGCTGTGTTTTATTTTGCGCTCTCCCCCCTGAACATTTCCCCTCTTTCACAGGGATCTTGATAAATTTTTAATGAAGTCAGGGACTGTCGGAGCTCCGCCTGGGGACGCGCAGTCGAATATTTTAACTGTACATTTACGCCAAGTGTCTGCCTTCAAAGACCAGTGTAAACCTCGCTGTATTTATCACAAGCTAGCCCTCTGTATAGCTTTCTTTCGGCTTTTTTCCACCCCCTCTCCCCTCTACACCTTCGCCACTGTCGCCTATCAGTTGTTGTTGATGCAATATTCATCCGCGCATCCACAGGCATTAGTTTGTTAAGTGTTTTCCGGGGGCGGAGGGATCGATGCCGAGGAGCACGAGGGCGCACCGTTGGCGCGTTTTTGATCAGGGGTGGCACGCGAGAAACGTGCGGAAGCCAATCAAATAGCTTCATTTTGTAGATACACACGCGCGCGCCCTATAGCCAAGATACGCGCACTGGGACGGTTACGCGCACGTATGAACGCACGGGGGGAAGCCAGGGTCACGCCGCAGACCAGAGTGATGCCCCGAAGCGACAGTTGATATTTCGCTTTTGACAAATGTAAAGGATAAGGTAGAACACGTGGTACAAGTAAATATCTAAAGTACACATATACTGTCAGAAGCGTTAAATATATTTAAAAAAAAGTAGGCCTATCAAATGCAATTGTCGTTCAGGTGGCCCTTTATTTAGATTGTCCCCCCTCAAAATAAAGAACTAGAGAACGGAAATACATTTTATATAATCAGACAAAATTAGGGGGAAATTAGAAAAATTACGCACCATTAATGAAAATGAAAAAAAAAAAAATGTTATGGCCTACTGCATGAAATGTAAGCCTATATATTCGTGTAATCATAGCATTTTTTTTCAAACATGGAGATCAAAACATTGCACTGCCTTCACTGGTGAACCTCCGGACATGCGTAGTGCGGATTTCCTGCTCATTAAAAATGGATGCGTCTGATGCACATATTGCTTTTATGGGTGTGGGTGCAGTCGCCTAATAGAAATGGCAAATTGTATTTAAAATAAAATATGTGGATATGTAATTAGGTTTAGGTCAGCCTTTTCATTGTACATTGTAAATAACTTCTAGACATGAGAGATGCAATGTGACCACAGGTAACGGGGCCTGCCAGACATCTGCTGCTTTCTCAAACTGTTCATGGGAAATGTATATTTATTACTAAATTATAAACATATAAATAGTTTGGAAATGTAAAAGTTCAAAATGAAAAGTATAGTATAAAACTACATCACATAATTTTCTGCAAAAAAAAAAGAAAAATGCAGCTCTCATTTTATATGAGATTATTTTGACTAATTGTTAACTGTGGCAATGCCACAGTTAACAATTAGGGGGAGTGGAGAGCATTAGATTGATTAAGACACTTTCCCCCCCACAAAAACTCCATACCAATATTATAGCATATTTTTTATGTATTGTGCAAAATGCATGATTGAGGAAAACAATGTAATCCATATTCAATATACACATATGGATTTAGTCAGTTTTTATGCCACTGAATAGATCCTTAATTTTGAAAAGAATATAAAAATGTATTATTCAAATGGAAATCAATTGTAACCGTTTTCAAACTGGGATTACGATGCGAGTGCGCCCCAAGTAGATTACCGCTTGTTCATGGGCTCTTCGCCCCCTGACCTCCGACCACTGGATGACCCCTCCCTGACCCCCCTTTTATTAAATCTCTAAACATACAGCTATTAAACCAATGTCTCCCATGATTCAATCCCGTCACATCATCACTTATGCATTATGGCCCATGTGTAAATGCCTTCAGCTATCCCACATGTGTGTGCCAGGGCGACTTTGGACAGCCCCACAGATCCATATACACTGAAAACCAAATGATCCACATAATGCCTAAAAGCTCGATTTTGAATTCATAGTTAATTTTGAGAAGGTGAAATAATACTCCAAATAGTAGTAAATAATAATGGTGCTGTTTGCAGGCAGTAAAATGAATGACACGTTATAAAACAACAAAAACTTTCACTTTCAGTTAACGGGATGCTAGCAAATCAATGATGTTGTGATGAACGTACTTTCAGCACAGAACAGGTCAGAACTCCGGTCAATTATCATTTCCTACATGTACGTCTGGGTCTGATCTCAGTGGCTGCGTTAACATCGGTTGAATTGCCTGGGACCATTCAGCGAGCGGGAGGCGGGTGTTGTAGGTGACGTCAGGCATATGCAGGAAATGATAATACGGATGGCTAAGGCCAGGCTAATGATTGGGTAAAATCAGATCCAATCGTTTCAAACTTTAAAAGGAGTTGGCCCCTCCCACCTCAATTGTGAAGAGCCAGACCCTCTGTATGAAATGAGTACGAGGGTATGGTAAGACCAGGCTCGGTCAGAACTGGTGATAGATTATGGGCTTTTTGGGTTTCCTTTTTGACAGTGATTCTCAACTGATGGGTAGGGACCCAAAGATGGATCGTGGAACCATTTTCAGTGAGCCACATGGCTTCACTAGAGAACATTTTTCAATATTATATCTATTGAAAAAGTATGAAAACAAGTAGAGTCTCTTAAAACAGTGTTTTTGATCATGATTTCAGCTTTATACATTTAGTCAGTACATAAAAGTTACACTGCACTGTACACTGGTAACATTTCAACAAATAATAAGAATAAAATACAAGTATCTATTTTATTACAAAATATATATATATTTTTTATCATAAATTAAATTAAACTATGAGCAGCTCACTTCTCCTGAAATAAAACGTGTAACTTTACTAGGAGCGGAAACGTCTCCAGGTTGTCTTCATGGAGACGTTGACTAAAGGCAGCCAAATATGGGATTTAAAGGTTAGGTCCTCATCCAAATTCATTATTTGATTACTTACTGCACAGATAGCATTTTCTGTGTCTAGCTGGTCATTAGGGGCATGGTGTGTATTGCTGGCAACAGTATAACACAAAATGTTACGCAGTACCCTTATATCTGCAATAATCTTATGGAAATACAATATTCTACATACATTTCAACAGATTTCAGCTGAACCATAGTTTGTAATAAATCTTTTTTTTTTGGGTTGTGATCATAAGGTGATGGTGGGTCTCGATGCCACTTCAGTTGAGAACCACGGCTCTATGATGCAATAAAATCCAGGAAATACACATCGGAGCACGGAGGATACAACAGTAGAAGAAGAAACAGCAAAATCCTATTTCTGAACAGTGTAAGCAAAAATGGTAGCATGGTAGGCAAAAATTCTTCAGTCTTCATCTGTACTCTGTAGTTGAAGTGTAGGACGTTTCGATCTTACTCCAAAGATCGTCATCAGCTACTGAAGGTCTGGAGCACGCTGTGGGTTTATAAAGCCAGTGAACCAGCAGGAGGAGTCAGCCTCTAGGCCCCGCCTCTCTTATGCTCTTATTCCCTACGATGGACAACTCCTGTACGACTGAGAACCTTCACAAGTGTAATGACATGATTAAAGGAGTTTGCATGATATGTCCACAGTTGTAGAACATGCAGTAAAGCAAATGGATGAAAAAGGATGTTTGGTCACATGCCTAACGCTAACCTTTCTTTACCAGTCAGTTTTAGGTTACTAGGGCTGTGGATCAGACTTTGGCCCATTGATAATCTGGCAGCCAGTGGAGAATGTGGCAGATCCGTGGTGGTAAATGTGTGCTGAGTTGCTCCTGACAGCTGAGCTCTGTTGCAGATATATTAATCATAGCCACAAGGAGCGCGGCCTCTCCCTCTCTCCCTCATTCTCTCGCCCGTTCTGAGTTTATACAGAACAGAATCATTTACATAAAGTCCTTAAGGCAAATAACTGTTGGGGGCTCTAATTTATATCTGATGGAAAATTAGCCGTCATTATGCGCACCATTAGCTGCGTCTTTAATGTGCGTCTAAGCACCATTTGTCAAGCAGCTTGTTAATATCCTTCAAGTCTTTAAAGTTGAGAGCTCATTACGCACTGCCGGCCCCACTCCTGATGCTGCTCCACACCAGTCACAGAAGGGACACAGCATTTGGGACTTCTGTTTCGACCACTGACATTGTCTGAATGACTTGTTTACTGCAGTACTTTTGAAATATGTAGATGCATAATACGGATTTTTGAAACAAACCTCTAAACTGTAGTTAGAATATGTTTAAAAATGGCACGATGGCACAAAAATGAAGACAAGGTGGGATACCGGCACGTTTTAGCCATATATAGGCTCTAAGATCAGATAGGATAAGACTATATTGATTGCAAGAAAGTCAGGAAATGTGCCATCAAAGAAGAAAATAAGTTTGCAAACAGGAAATAATAATAGAAAAGAATAAAATAAATGTCTCTTAGCGTCTATCAATAAACTGTATAAACGTATCTTATGTATAGTGGGTACAAATATAAACTCTAGGTTGCAAGCGAAAAATATCCAACCAAAATATTCTGAATAAATGTTTAAATTCAGGTGGTTGATTGATAAAGTGACATTGCAGGGATTGTAAACACTGAGGTTATATTCAAATATTGTTAGAACTATACATAAGTGTACAGTCTGACGGTGGTGGGTATGAAGGACTTGTGTTAGCGCTCCTTCTTGCACTTTCTGACTGGATATTGGGCACTGACTTATGAACCAAAACAAAATGTACATACAGAACTTTTACACTACAAACACAGTGTTAAAAAGTGTAAGTAAATCAATATTACTTATTGATTTATATTGTTATCCGTAAAATAGAATAGATCTAGACATGTCCACTTCGTATCTATAATTAGAAAGTACATACCTTATTGATACTTCCAAGTAAAGGAAATAAAACATGAACAAACGCAATGAAATGATGGAAGTTTTGGGACATTTAAACATTTTCAAATATAAAAGATGAGTGGTGGATATGTTTTATGTACACTTTCATGTATTTTCATAATGGTGAAGTTATGGTTAGCCTACTTTTATTCCTTCTGAATTGGTCCAAAATAGTAGCCGTTTGTACCGCCAATTAGAAAAAAAAACACAACATACTTCAATAGAATAGGAGTTTAAATGAATTCCAATTTCTTGCAATTTCATGTGTCGACATGAAGCTTTTGCCATTTAACTCACAGTGGAAAGTGTGATATCAAAATATTACCCAAGTAGAAGTAAAAATCAGAGTGATAAACCACTCTTACTCCATATATGTATACTTGCGTCAATTCATGGGACAATCCCAAGTTCTCTAAGTTAAACAAAGAAACCCCCAGTTTTCTTTTGTTCTTGTTGAGTGTCCTTCCACATCTAAGGCATTTGCATATGTTTTAGCAGCACCAATAGCACTAACTTCTTCGGCTTATTTCATTTGGCCTAAATTTAGCGAGAAAACATCTTATAGGCAAATGAACTATAAAACGCACGCCTGCTTGTGAGCCCACAGTCCATAACGCGACACCCCGCTCCTCGCCCCATGGCTGATGGGGAGTTACGCTGCTCCGTTATTGGACACAACTCCGGCGTCCTTAGCCCCTGTTCGTTCCACCGCCGCAGCATAAACCATTCCTCCGGGCGAAAGCAATAAAGAGAGTAATTAGAATGCTAAAGACAGATGTAAATAAAGGGAATGAGACAGTGGAGAGGGATGAGGCGGCTAGGTCACACACTCTCATCAAAAACCCAGTTGGTAGCAAATGACACAACAGCCGCGCGGTGCCAGGGGCCTGGGGCTACGGCTGCTACCAGAGGACATAATGGACTAAATGATGGCCACGGCGACACTGCATCACAAAGCACCAGCGAGGACACACACATATCCAGCACCAGCCGCGTGTGCGCACGAGCCAAAACGTGCACACGGATTACGTAACGCTAGTAATGGAAGATGGGATTACTGAAGTTGTAAGTAAAAGGGCTCTTGTAGGGGCTCTTAAAAGGTACTATACCCGATTTTACTTTTTTTTCCTAGTTGTGGGAATACATTTGTTTGTCCTTTTTTTTTTAGAATATTGTAAAGTCATGTGTGGGAATAATACTTTCATGAGTTTGCAGGCTGGTTTTCTTGTATTTCTGTGAGAGCGACCCTAAAAAGTGACCCGCAGGTTGTGATATGAGCATATAAACTCATCTCTATGAAGAAATGGGATTTAAGAAATGAGAGGGGAAAGTTAGGAATGTGTTTGGACCACAAATATCAATTTAATGTGTTTGCTCGCTCTTGGCATTTGACTCTGCGCGATATGGCTATGCTAGTTTTGCTGACCTGAAGTTGTGAGCGCCAGTACTTCCTGTCCTGTAATCATTTCCATCAACATTAGCTTAGGCTCGTTCAAATATAATATTTTCTAAAGATATTAGATTATTCATGGACAGTGAGTTTCTGGTAGATGATCAATTGCAGCATGTGTTACGTCTGTGTTTAAAGGTCGGCGAGTTTGTCTTGAAGCTAAAGGCTAACAAAATTATAGTGGCGCAAATATGAACGCAGCTGCATAAGAACAATTGGCATGTTTTTAGTTTTAATGCTATTCATTTTATAATTTTTCTGTGACATGTTAGCCTTTAGCTTAAAGACAAGCTCGCAGATATTTACAAACACAGACGTCTCCTCCGCTGAAGTATTTACATTCTACATCAAGCTCTTGACATGGAGTAAGTAAACTCCATGTATGTGTAGGTTCTCAGTCGTACAGGAGTTGTCCATCGTAGGCAAAAATTCTTCAGTCTTCATCTGTACTCTGTAGTTGAAATGTAGGACGTTTCGATCTTACTCCAAAGATCGTCATCAGCTACTGGAGGCCTGGAGCACGAAGTGGGTTTATAAAGCTAGTAGACCAGCAGGAGGAGTCAGCCTCTAGGCCCTCCTCTCTTAATGTTAAAGGTAAAGTACTGGACCCTCGTTAAGTACTTTACCTTTAACATTAAGAGAGGAGGGCCTAGAGGCTGACTCCTCCTGCTGGTCTACTAGCTTTATAAACCCACTTCGTGCTCCAGGCCTCCAGT
>OMNZ01079481.1:2188-27201 GCA_900303255.1 Lesueurigobius sanzi
CGGGGCCGGATGAGAAATCGAAATAAATAAATAATGAAAAGAGCGACATGATTCGTTTCCATTGAAAAGCAACGCCATCCATCGACCCGGTTCGAAAACGCGCGTCACCGGGGCACAGGCTGTCGGCGGGCCGCTAGAGAGCCAGGGCGCATCCCGGGGAGAGGGCGGAGGAAAGCGTCGCTGTGGATGGGGGGAAGATATTGCACTCTCTGCTGAAAAGCCAAGAGCCGCTGGAAAGGATTATCCGGAGGCAGCAGGAAAGGAAGACGGCACGGGGAGGGGGAGCGGAACTGCCAGCATCATCCTGAGCGCACTGTTTCTGAGGCTGGCCCACTGTAAATCAAACAGTAAGCCGCAACTCGATCACATTATAGGAAATATCTTAAGCTTTGATAGTGTCGAGTATTTTACTTATTGCCTGGACACATTCAACTGCAAAGCCTGATGGGGGAAGACACTTCACGTTTATTCCCCAAACGCATTTGAACTGAACCAGGCGCTCCAGTATTGTTATGCAATTCACATCAATGTGCCTGAAAGTGGCGTTCTCCCTTTTGAACCAGCCTCTTTCTTTGCTGGTGCTATCTGTGTGATTTTTTTTTTTTTTTTTTTTTGAAGACAGCTTGGATTACGGAGGCTCGTGTTGGTCGTGGGGGGGTAGGACCGTAGGACTGGACGCTTGAGTGACTGTCGGGGGTTGGACTCTGCCGAGAGAAGATGTCGGGTCAAACGCTCACCGATCGCATCGCCGCGGCGCAGTACACGCTCACCGGCTCCGAGGTGTGCAAAGCCGTGTGTAAAGCAACCACACATGAACAGACCCCTCCAAAGAAGAAGCACTTGGAATGTGAGTAACCATCTGCCCCTTTATGTGTGTCCTCCTCTTCATACAACTAGGCCATGATGCTTGTGCCTGCATCCTCTGAGTAGGCAGGACTTCCTCAGCCATGCTTGTCCACGAGTTCACACACACACACACAGACATGCATACGTCATCAGCAGTCATTTTTTCTCTCTCTTGGAGATTATCATCATCACTGTTATAGTTTGCTTTTACATTATATAATTCTACTTCAGTTGGAGGGCAGGTGCCAATATACTCTCTATGAGAGATGAACAGTTTTTTAAAAGAAATGTCCATGTTTTTGAATACTGTCACCACTTTTGGATACCTCAGTTCATAGGTGCATATGACGCCTCAGTTCATATGTGCTGACAGAACACATTGGACTTGGTGACAGTTTTTGTTTCATGTGAATTGATCCAGGGATTACAGAGAAAATATCAATAAACTAAGACTAGAAATCTGCATTTTGACACTTACTTAGTTACCACCATGGAATTCTTAGGTGTCCTCCATCTCAATTTTAAACTATAAGCCAGGGGTGCCCAAAGTGGGGCCTGCGGGCCACTTCCGTTCCTCAGAGGGGTTTCATTTGGCCCTCTAGATCAGTGGTTCCCAACCTTTTTTGCCTCATTCATCTTATTCTTATTCCCGCCTCGATGGTTTTGTTGATTAGTTAGAAAGTCAATGACTAAAACTTCAAATTATCCAAAAAAAAGGCAACTAAATACACAGAAACTCTCAGTCTTTTTTTTTGGCTATAATAATCAAAAATACAATTTTGTTTAATCTTATTTTTTAATCTGAAATGATCCAAGTGCCCTCTGCTAACCTCTCGTGTACTCCTTAGGGGTCCCTGTTCCCCTGGTTGGGAAACACTGCTCTAGATGGTGCTTAGATTTGTAAGAAGTATCTACTTTGATTAATTTGTCAATAGTTACTAAGGACACCCAAACAACATGTCCTACTCAATAGCAAAGTGATTAAAGGATATTTAATCATAGATCTGTTTACATTTGGTCTTTCTACAAGCAAAATAGTATTGCATCTGGCCCCTCACCCACTAATTTCACCCACCATAGCTTATTTCGGCCCTTCAGGTAAAAAACTTTGGGCACTCCTGCTCTAGGCTCTTTACAATGTTGTGATGTCACATGAACGCAATATTGAATGGCCCACTCTTCACCTATCCCTCTGTAATGCAAACGAAAGATACCATGTAATCCTGAGCAGACCTCCTGAATAGTCTGTTCAAGGCTCCTGATGGAGTCTATGCATTATTGATTGCGTTGGTAAAAGTAAGGTTAGTGCCACAGCTACCGAATACAGTCAAGGTCCACAAATAATAGCATCATTATCATCATGGGTTAATATTCTTGGGCATAAATATTCATGACACGACTTTTGTCAAATACATACTCAAACCGATCTGATCGCAAAGCCCATATCATTACAAGGATTTAGTCTGCCAACAGCTTTGTTCCTGCACTCATGCCATGCCCACCTCATATTACATCCAGGTCATTATAGGGGCAAGGCTTAGTCATTTATTAGTCACTATCAGCATATCATAATCACCACATCCCCTGCAAATCATAATCATCATATCCTCTGCAAATAGACTTTTTTCTTCCACAGTGATAGGCGACTGGGCACCACTGAGCTACTGTGCATCTTTGTCTTAACTATCAAACCAGACAGCTGACCTAAAAAGCCAAGTGAGGTGAGCACAATGACTGCAGAGGACTTGCGTGTGCAGGTTGTTCGACAAATGTAGCCTTACAACAAGAGGCCGGCTCTTGGGAGCAGCTAATGGTTAACGTAAAGCTTGGGGGTTCACATGGATCACGGTAATAGCCACGAAAAGCAGTTTTATTTCCATTGCACATAGTCTTACTAAGTTAGAGCACTTTCAAGCCGACAGGGTTTAATAGCGTGAGAGAAATCAGTCTTTCAAATCAATTGTCCCCTAATAAGACTACATGATGGAGTGGGCAGACCGTGACTAAACAAAATACATTGCCAAGTCGGAGTCGGCATTTTTCACCCTATTATTGAACTTGCGCTTCTGGCACATAAATATCTGGAATTAGACTTGGCTCAATCGAGTTAAATTTTCCCACTTGTTTTGTGGCTCTAAAAATATTCGGCTGGATTGCTCCCACAGCAGACAGCCATTTACTGGTCTGTCGCACTGCTGATTTGGCTCAGATGGGATACAAGTAGCTGCAGCGGTCTCTTCTTGCTGTAATAAATAGACAGGATCAGGACATATTGACATTATTTGAACTTGAAAGATGTTGGAAATACTGTAGTCTGATGTTCACTTGAACTTGAATTAAGTGTACATTTGAGTGTACATTCTGCCGATTGCTACAAACAATCATGAATACATTTATTACACATTCACAATTTAGAAAAACGAAGAGGCAACCATGCGTTCAAGTTAATAATAATGGCACAGTTTATTTTCTTATGTCCCCCCGATTTGGTACAGACTTAAACCAAACAGAACCTAATGTAAGTTTTGTAATTTGATTGGAATAGTCCTGTTGTCTTTCAGAGAGCCACCAAATGAATATAGCTTCACACAGACAGTTGCATGTGTCGGCCTGTATCTTACAGGCGCCGCCTTGCTTTTGGCGATGTTCCAACAAAATGACTTGAGTGGTTTTTGAATGGAGAGTTCCTGTTCAGAGCAGAGAGGGGTGGAGGAGGTGGAGGAGGAGAAGGTGCAGCTGTGAGTCAGATGCCTGGCACAAATCCTCAAGTAGCGTGACTACCTCAATACAAGCAAGAATTATAAGATCAATTAATGGTTTTGTTGCTTTCCGAATAATATCTGAAAACAACCGCTGCTCTGACTCTGACATTTACTGACAAGTCTTTTATCAACATGAAAATCAGAAATCTCCATCTAAGCTCGCATCTCTCTAAACCAGGGATCTCCAACCAGTAGCTCGCCAAAGGATATCTACATTTCTACCAATGGGCGAGAATGGGCTGTCTCAGTGACCGTTGTGGCTGTGCGTGCGCTGACATTGCTGCAATATCGCCTCTATCCACTAGGGGCGGCTCCAAAAAGACCTTCATAACATGTATTCCTATGGTGACTTTACACGTGTCAAAAACAGCTTTACAGCCCGGCTCCTAATACTTTTATTATTTCTAAAGGTAGCTATACCCTCTGTGATAATGCTCAGAGGGAAATGGAGTCTTTAATGTTGTTAGTTTTTGTTAACTGGAATTTTAAAGTCTTGCATATCTAATGAAGCTCATTCTAATGATTTGTGACGTCACACGCTCCCGGCTATAGGCTAACGGAGCACCGTGCTGACGGGGCGGGGCCAGAGAGGGCGCGGTTATGGCTAAACTACACGCCCAGGAGGCTGAGATACAGCGAGCGCACACCTCTTTTACCCTTTTTAGGACTATCCACTGGAGGAGGAGCAAGATGCGCCATTTTGATTTCACCCATAAGCGTGGTCAATTTCCAAAGTGAGGCTTAATACACGTTGTCCCTCTATTGTTTTAACTCATTGGTTTCTACATACGCTTGAGGAGTCACATTTTAGAGGCATTTTTTCGTTGTTATGAGCAAAATATCTCCAAACATAGCAAAGTATAAAGCAGAAACTACTCTTTTATTGAGTTGAATGTTCATCTTGGCAGTCCTAGAGGCCTAGCTACATGTGTTTCTTTGAAGTATAAGTAGCTCGCTGCCATTTTTGTGACGCAAAAGTAGCTCGCAAGGTAAAAAGGGTCTAGAGGTTAGAGACCCCTGCTCTAAACTGATCGGTCTACAATCAGTAGATTACATCACCATTTCTTCCTCTTTATAACTAAAAGCCTCATGTTCTGTATGTCCTCTTTTGTTAGAAATGTAGGGATTACTTGTTGTTGCTGCTAAAACCAGTAGCTTATCTTTAAAATGTATCAACAAAATGCATGATTTATTGTTTCCAGTATCATTCACCATTCATCATGTACCAGAGTTAGCTAAATTAAGCACATTTTCATTGGTAATCCCTTTGGCAGATGTTAAGGCCAGCCTAAAATTAAAACACTTAATGCAATTGCGACTCTCTCGTTTAGATGTAGATGTATGGTATATAGTTCATAGTCAGGGGAATAAGGGAGAGAGCTGGGATTAAGTGAACAATAGAGTATACATAACGTCAAGAAGCAGCTCATGGTTTGTCAGTGTAAAGTATTTATTATTAACAATATGAGAAAATCCACAGCAAGTGTGTGTGATAAACGGTAACGCTGTAGGTGGGTTGTAACACCAATCATAGCTTTATTTTTCTTTATGCATCTTTCTATTCGAGCAGTGTCTCTATTGTCCCATATTTCAGCACCAACCAAACAGGGCCATTTTGTTGTTTCTCTAACCCAAAGCGACTTCGAGAGCAATGAGGCTTTCCGGCTGCCCACTGTGAGGCTCACACTTGAAGGCAGCATTTTCCTCTGGATTTCTTTTTAGTGTTGGCCCCAGAGCAGGTTGGACATGTCATGATGAGGACGTTTCCTCCATATAGCTCTTCATCTGATGCTGCCTGATAATACAACTGATGACACAGTTAATAGTCACGACCTGTTTCTTTCAAAAGTAATACATTTACCACTATCTGATTTCAGAGCAGGTTGGGTCAGGGTAGCACCAGGATGGGAGAGTCTGTGGGAATAGGTCGCGTTCACGTCACAGAAATCCATTTCAGTAGGAGGGCAGGAGCCAACACAGCTCTATGGGAGAGAAACAGTTTTTGAAAGAAATATTGAAATAGAAAATTGACAAATGTTGTACTTGATCATTATTTGATAGTGACTGGATTCACAAACCTGCCATATTATTCTTATGGCTGGAAGTCCTTTCTTCTGACCAATGTCATATTTTGTAATATTGTCACCACTTTTAGACAGCTTTATGAGAAAATAATTTGACTTTTGTTCGTATGTGCTGACAGAGAAGACATTGACCTTTGTGACAGTTTTTTGTTTAATGTGGATTGGCCCAAGAATGACTTAGAAATGAGCAATAAACACTTCCTTTACGTGACGACAATACCTTTCCATCGCTCTACCTTTGGAGAGTCAGCCTTTTCAGTGAGCGTGATAAAGACATGTGCTACCATCAAGGGCTTTAAAACAGAACTTAAGAAAGAAGTAGCCAACGCGCTAACCCTCTGTGGTCCTCACTCCCGTGGTACTGACGTTGTTGATGTTGTCTTGTCTGGTTTTACGTGGGGGGAGGGGGAGTTTTTATTGTATTTGTAAACATTGTACTCATCTTGGTGTGTGTTTTTCTGAGGTCAGCCCTTTGTGCTGTTTCTGTTCATGTTGTGGGCTGTCCGTTTCCGTGCCAGGGGACTGCAGATAACTCTGGTACAATGCATCAAACGACAACATTTATGTTTTAATTGTTCACGGTCCCTTTTAAATAAAATACAATTAAGTAAACTAAAACTAAAAATCTGCATTTTGACAGTCACAATACAATAATAAAGAAATTTGACTACAGGGGAACGCAGTTAGAATAATGAAGAGGACTCAATCATAAATAAGATCTTAAAGAAAACAGTCCAGAAAGTGCTTCCAGTAAAGTGCCATCAGCCATTCAGCATGCTAATAGCTGTGGGCAGTGGGCACAAAAGAAAATTTAAAGCGATTCGTTCTGGCCCTGGGAAGCTGCAAACTCTTCCTAGAACGAAGGAGATTGAACTCGGGGAGAGACAGGATGGAGCGAGCCTTGTTTAAGACCTGTCTCCCATAAATGTCAGTGAGACACATCTGCTCGGTTCATACGAGACTTGTTCTGGACTGAAAGATTCCCATAAAAAGAAACAAGACAAAAGGATGAAATTGACTCAATAAAAGACCAAGAGCACCTGTGGCTTCATAACTTACCGCCACTGTACACACTTTGAGCCTCTGGAAAATGTTTGAATAAGAATCATTTTGGAACACGAACCATCTCTTTATGCAACATTTTATTATCAGTAGAATATAAATGCAGATCTTAATTTGAAGCACAACCCTGAGAAATGTGTCTTTACCAAATAATAATAAAAAGTGGATGATTTTTACTTTTATTTACTAAACTTGTATCAAAATAATTCAAATATCTCTTTCCTCCTTGGCTGTACTTTATGTATTCAGAAAAATAACCACGTTTGTGCTGCAGCGTTATCACGTCTGCAGTGTTGCTGGAAAATAGTGACTAGCTCCTCAGTCACGCAGCTAAATCTGGATTTTCCAATTAACAGATTTTTTTCTCACTTGTGTGATTATTCTTGGCTTGGAGTGATGCAAGATGTAGGCAACTTTTCACACTAGGTATCAGGCATGAGGACACACACACAGTACACACACACACACATGAGGAGTCCCACCACAGATGAGAGAAAGTTTGTGTTGAGCCACGCCTCCTAAGACTAAAAATCTGGCTAAAAATCCTTTAGTGTGTGTCCAGCTTTACTTGAGTATTATTTTTGTTGACAACTTATCACTTTTACTCCACTACATTTGACAGACAAATATAATACTTTCTACTGTGCTACATTTCGAAAAACAGCTCTTGTTGCTCGTTACTTACGCAGTGCGAACAAGTTGGTCGCATTGTGGTTTTTTCTCTGATTTAATAGCATTACCATGTCCACTCCAGAACAGAAGGTGGCGCTGTGCAGATGTATAATTCGATGCCACTACACATACAATAGTTAACCTGGTTTTGATCACAGTTACCTGTTATAGGAAGTACATGAACGCCATCTAAATACATTGCTGTTCCCAATTTACACATTTCGTATCGATTGATCTGTTGTTTTTGTATTCTTTGGTCATTTCTATCTGCACGAGTTAAACCAGGGTGGACTGAAGAGGAAAAGACTAAAATACATCTTCAGAAGTATTGTATATTCGTATGTGTCATGTTTTTGAAGCCGCAAAGACTTCGGCAAGGCTTGACATTAAAGTTTTTGCTCACCGGCCAAGGAACAGTCAGCTACTGGCCATAATGAAGTTTTTACTAACCATAAGTCATTTATTTTGATTTAGTGGGTGTACATGTTTGAGAGGTGAGTATAAAGTCCCGTATGCCGTGTTCCCCTTTGGCTGCTTGGGTGCTGTTACTACAACCCGCGTGAGTCACTGACATAATGTGTGTGGTATAGAGTGTTTCCACATTGGGATGGTGGCGGTGGCCTGGTGGGGGGCTGACATCTTTCCCCCCTCTTTGGCGTGTGAAATTTGCGAGCCAATTAAATCTACCGTCAACCAGAGCAGGAAATCACAGCACCATAACTGAGATGTCAGCTGTGGACTGTGTGGGAGAGCAGGGCTTAGTGGAGGGTTGAGCGCGTTGAGAAAGTGAACCCATTTCATCTGTTTGACTTCAGGTTCAGGGTACAGCCATAGTGAATCATCTCTTCATACATTTTTTCTTCTTTATTTCTTTTTTTTGGCATATTCTTTTCCCGTGCTCACTCCGTGTCCCTTTTTTGACTAGATGAAGGTCAGGCCAATGAAAGCAGTGGTGTCTGTTTCTCATATACGTAAATGCAGTTCCTGATACAATAGGTTGCGTTCATGTGACATCGCAGCGTTCTAAAGAGCCTATCGTTTGAGATTGAGGTGGATTGCACCTGGATTTCTAGTCCTAGTTCGCTCATTTCTCTGTGAATTCTCGACCAATCCACATGAAACAAATGTTCAATGTCTCCACTGAACAAAGATCTAATTAGTTTTTCATAAAGATGTCCAAAAGTGGTGACAATATTCCAAAACCCTGTGCATGATGTTGGCCATTAGGCAACAGGTTTCCAGGTTGGATCTGATCACTATCAAATAATCATCTGGGAAAACATTTGAACATTTTTTTTTGTCTCTCCCATATAGATGCATTGGCAAATACTGTAGAATTATAAAACATGAACGTAGCCTATTGAGTGGCTTGGGAAAAGTGCCTTGTGTGTCTTGCCTTTCTTTTTCACTTGCTTTACACCTTTGTACTCTCTGGTCTCTGGACTTTCTAATAGATTGATTACACATTTACTTATTAGACATTGAGGGCCACACAGCAAATTGAAGATTATTGCATTTAATGAAAGAGGGTTTATTGTTGGTGTGAGAGAAAGAAAGAAAGGAAGAAAGAGAAATCTGCCAGAAACACAATTTACAGATTAAAACAGACAGACAGATAGATAGATAGATAGATAGATAGATAGATAGATAGATAGATAGATAGATAGATAGATAGATAGATAGATAGATAGATAGATGGATAGATGGATGGATGGATGGATGGATGGATGGATGGATGGATGGATGGATGGATGGATGGATGGATGGATGGATGGATAGATGATCCCGAGGGAAATTATGTGCAGTCTGTTGCTCTCATTCACACAGACAGTACACAGAATCAGATAAAAAGACACATACACAAAAAGCAATAAATAAATACAAGACTAAAATGAGGTGGGTGTTAAGGCATCCAAGACTAATGTTCAGACTGTCCCAGCTCTCATCTTCTGCTCCTCCCTGAAGGGGCTGCATTATACAGCCTGATGGCACCAGGGACAAACGAGTTCTTAAGTCTGTCAGTGGAGCACCTCAGTGAGAGAAACCTGGTGCTCACGGAGCTTCTCTGGCCGGAGAAGACCGGGTTCAGGGGGTGGCTCTGGTTGGACAGGATGGCCCTGGTCTTGGAGAGCGTCCTCTTCTCCACCAATACTAACAACTAGCAACTAAATAACGTTGCTTATCAGTCTGCAGAAAGCACTGATGGAAACAGCCTAACAGCAGGCCTAAGTCCTGCAGGAGATACTGTATATGCTAATAAACTGGAGAAAAGACGAATTCAAAGTGCTTTGCTATTCGTTTAGTTTTAGTCTTGATCGTTCGACTCAAATGTAATTTAGTTTTAGTCAATATTTAGTCAAACAGTTCTCTTCAGTCTTGTAGTCTAGGTTTAGTCGACAAAATGTTGATGTAGTGGTCAACTAAAATGAAAAAAACTTAATTATTTTAGTCAACATTTCATTTATATTATTTAGTACAATTATACGTATTCAATCTCTACTACTTCATGGATCTGTTCCTTTTGCATTGAATTTAAATGATTTGAGGCTTTTTCAAACTGTTCAGATGTTTTAGTCCATTCTTTTCATTTTTATAATCATATTTTATTCATAGTTTTTGTCATCTTTAACTACTTTTATAATACAAACAGAGATAAACTACTCACTGTATTCAGCAGTATTTAGTTTTGTTATTAATCCTGCTGCAGAATAACTGTTTATTTTGGCAGTTCTTGGCGTTCTAACAACAAACACTTGATCTGTGATCAACAGACACAGGCTGATAGCAGTTTTATGTTTATCAATTTACCAGTTTATGAGTAGCCACTTGCATGCACTGTTTCTTTTTCATGTCTTCCTTACCATTTGCGACTTGTAGTGTGCAGATAAAGTGGAATAAAATGACACTACACAGAGCGGCTCAATGGTTTTCCGAGCCTTCTCTCTCATGTGTAACAGTCTGTGGGTGGCTGGCTGCTGTAGCACTACAGTATGTGTCCAGATTAATGAGCAGGATCCAGAGTCGAGGCCTCCAGTGCACCATTATCGGATCAAGATCAGCCTCCTCCAGACCCTCGGCTCCTACTCCCACTCCTATCAGTAAATCTCACAATGTGTCAGCGGCGAGAAGGGCCTTTGGAGGGCACTTTGGCCTCGAACCCCATCATTGGGGTGTCACAGCATCATGGCACTAGTCTGAGTGACTTACGGCTCAATAGGTCACGTTCACGTGACATCAAAACATTCTAGAGAGCCTAAGAGAGGGGCGGCACGGTGGCTGAGCGGTTAGCGCTCTTGTCTAACAATAAGAAGGTCCTGGATCCGATTCCAGGGCCCGGCAGAGCCTTTCTGTGTGGAGTTTGCATGTTCTCCCCGTGTCTGCTTAGGTTTCCTCCGGGTGCTCCGGTTCCCCCTACCTCCAAAAACATGCTGGTCAGGTTGATCCACAGCTCAGGACCTACCCTCCGTCTGATCGATGTAATTTTGTTGTACAATTGATAATGGTAACTGTCAAAATGTAGATTTCAATAAGCTTGCACAGACATATGTGTAGTCTTAGTTTATTGCTAATTGCGCTGTAATTCCTGGGGCAATCCTCAGGAAACAAAACTGTCACAAAGTTCAATGTCTTCTCTATCAGCACATATGAACTTTCCTCCTAAAGGTAGTGCTGCAGAATTAGTTGATATTGAATCGACATAGCAATTTTAAATACTAACTCTTACCCCACAGGCTAAGGTTTTTCTTTCTGCCTCTCATCTCCAGTGTTTCATGAAGCTGAAATATAATAAATAGTTCTACAATGTATAATAGCAGTTTTAGAAGAATATTTTGCTGACAATATAGGGCTGGGACAATAAACAATAATATTGGTAATCACGATGAGAATTTTTTCATAATCACCATTTATGAAGATTATGGCCATAAAACCACGGCCCCAGAGCAAATGGCTAATATAAACAAAGTGTGCACATGACACACTGTCAGTCCAGCTACAGCAGAACTGAAAGTCAAATCCCCATAAGAAATTTTGCAATATCGTGATAACATTGTGAATCTCAATAATTTTGTCCAAGATAATCGTGAGAGAAAACGTCCATATCGTCCCATGATGTTGGCCAGTAGAAAGGACTTTAAGAATAATATGGCAGGTTTGTGAATTCAAACACTATCAAATAATGATCTGGAAAAACATTCTGAATAGCATCATCTCTGTTATGACCCAGGCTCAAAGGGCAACAACAAAAAGGGAGACCACGTACAAATAAAAATACAGACGTCTTCATTCCAATATACACTGCTCAAAACAAACACTAAAATCTGCTCAAAAAAATAAAGGGAACACTTGGAGTTACATTGTATTATGTAAGTATTTTTTTGAACAGTGTATTACTATGTACAGAAGAAGAAGTTGCTAGGTGGAGTTCACCGCGCGGTGGTGTCCGTACAGGTGCCCTGACGAGAGAACAGACACATCATTAGGTACAGCAGCTAGCATCTTCTTCTGTACATAGTAATATATTGGAATTAAGATGTCTATATTTTTATTTGTGTGTGGTCGCCCCTTTTGTTGTGGCCCTTTGAGCCTGGGTCATAACATCTCTAAAATGGTATTTACTTTTCATATTTAAAAGCACAAAGACTGCTTTACTATGCAAAGAGATACAAAACTGAGGCACTCAAAGAAAAATACTTGTTAAAAGGCCTTTATTTCAGCATGGCCAGTTAATTAAAACATTGCCTACTCGTTTCAGCCCTTGTAGGCCTTCGAGCTTGCCCTGACGAAGGCCTACAAGGGCCGAAACGCACAGGCAATGTTTTAATTAACTGGCCATGCTGAAATAAAGGCCTTTTAACAAGTCTTTTTCTTTGAGGCCCTCAGTTTTGTATCTCTTTTCAAAGTTCATTGTTGATCCCTGCACTTAAGAGCACCAAAGAGACACCTTTTGAAAGAACCAGTACATCCAAGTAGCACTCCTGCACTCTTTGTTTGACTTATATGCTTTACTTTACTTAGCCGGAAAAAGAAAAAAAATGTGTCATGAAGACCAGACAACATGCCTAACCCCTTTTCCTAAACTTAACCGTTCCAGGCTTGTGCCTACAGTAGCTGCAGCCAGGCTGTGACTGGACAGCGCATTGAGCTGGAACAGTCACATAAAACAGATATTAAACAAAATGGGTAAGTTTGGAACTGCAGAAATGCATACCAAATCAAATATGAAGAACTTTAGTTGAATTAATAGTTTTATGTCATCTTGATTATCGTTCCATCAACCACTACAGAGACAAACTTGAATAAATTATGAGTTGCACAAAATAAAGCAGCTCAGCTTGTCCTATATTGTTCATTCAGAACCAGCTGGCATGGCTGCATGGAAAATCAGTTTTTCTCTCATTAAATTCACAAGAAATATAATCACAGAAACGCCCAAAATGATTTATATTAAGTTTACCTTTTTGAGTGATGTGCAGCAGTTTTCCACACGTGAGTCAGGCGAGGGGCGCTCCCTGCTCCCTGGCTGTCGGACAAATGAACTCCTGAGGACAGGCCGCTATGCAATAGTGGTAAGGAATGCTCAACCACAGTTTTTGCTTTCAGAGATGCACAATACAAGTTTTTACTAAAGATTACGGTTATTTAGAGTAACTGTGACATCACTAATAACCAGTTTATTCAAAAAACTAAACAAAATATCCCAAAATCCCCTCTGAACAAATCTTTGTAACAAATCAAAAAAATAAAACCATAGATTTAAATCTAGCTTTATACATTATTTAGATTCCGTCGCTGAAAATATGGGCAATTTTGGCTATTTTTACACATAAATTGAAATGAAAACTTGCAAAACATTTTTCCCCCTCATATTTATATCAGTAATTTACAGCAAAAATGTCCCTATTCCTCTGAAGTGTCTCGCCTTAACAATTCTCCCTCGACTTGTAAAGTAAATTATCCTCTTTTGTACCTTACGATCTAAGGAAGAAAATTACAATATTACAATGGCACTGCGTTTAGTTGGTCCTAGTGAGCACCCGTAGTCATCAGCCATTGGAACAGTGTTTAGAGGAAGGACAATTAAAGTCAGAGAGAAATGGGTGGATTTGCGCAGTGGGGAAAGCAGATCTGATTTGGTGACGCATAGCTGCTTGGTTTGATTAGCAATAAGAGAGATAATAACAATTCAAAGGTTTTTTTCCTTCACTTTCCGACATTGCAACATTACAAAGTGCTTACATAATATCCATAACATCTAAATGAGCATCTTTCCTCTCTACCGCGGCTACCAGCTGCATTGTGTTGGCCGTCTGCCTATTGCTCCGTGCCTCCACAGTGTCTGCATCCCAATAGTTTTTGTTTGGCTGCCGCACCACATTGGCACTGCTGTGGTATGCTATGCTGGTTCAACGCACTGCATTGTGGGTACTTTTCTCTCTCTTCCCCCTGTACGTGGCTGGAGGGAGGTGGGGGCTATAAATAAACCGCACGCTTTCTCTGTCTATTCATGTGTGTCTCTGGACGCAGGCATCACTCACCAGGCTGCGTGGCTCGTCCTGCAACAACATATTATACTGTCAGTATGGCAGTGTTAGTGTGTACTTCACTGTGCGGCTTCTAAATGCAAATGAAGATCCAGGTAATCAAACACCAGCCAGACAGAGAATGCTAAGGAAATAAATTACTGACAATATTGGAAGAATTGTATTTTCTTCTGTATTGCGGATATTTATGAGTATGAGTATATAGTTAATGACTGGGTCTTTCTCATAATCTGTGTTTAGCTTAAAGGTGCACTATGTAACTTTTTAATAATGGATTGATTTTATATAGTGCTTTTCTGGCACTTTTCATTATTCATTCACTCCATACTCAGTGCCCCAGGGGTAGACTGACAGAAGAGAGGCTGCCAATGTGCGCTATCGGCCCCTCCGACCACCACCACACATTTACTCGGTCACAACATTCACACGGGCAAGGTGGGTGAAGTGTCTTGCCCAAGGACACAACGACCGTGTGCACATGTGGGAGGCGGGATTCGAACCCCCGACCTCTCGATCATAGGACGACCCGCTCGACCATCTGCGCCACCATAACCTGGTCTTACCCTGGTACTCTTACCATACATACCTCATTTCGTACAGAGGGTGGAGGGTGGATCTTCACAATTGAGCTCTGTTTTCAGGTGGGAGGGTGAACTCTTTTTAAAGTTTGAAACGATTAGATCTGATTTTACCCAATAGTTAGCCTGGCCTTAGCCATGCGTACACTCCGGTCAATTATCATTCCCCGCATATGCTTGACGTCACCTACACCCGCCTCCTCCGCTCGCTGAATGGCTGGATGAAATTTAACCGATGTATCGCGTCCACTGAGATCAGAGCCAGACTGTAACATGTAGGGAAATGGTAACTGAGTTTACGGATGGCTAAGGCCAGGCTAGCGCCACCATTGCATGTGAATAAAAAAAAACCTGATGTTCCTATTTGACCTTTTAGTGACCAAGCATAGATGTAACATGGCACCTTTGCTTTCCATAAAGGTGCCATGCTGCACCCATACAGCCACTGGGTCACTAAAAGGTCAAATATGCCCTAAGTTTTGTTTTCAAATAAAAAGAGTATAGATCTTGTGTAAACCTGGTTTACTGTAGATCCTCTAATCTTTTGAAATGAAGTGCCATTGCCAAAAATCAACATATGCTTGTAGTTTTCTCTTTTTGTAGATGAGATTTTAATGACCAGATCTATTTTAGTGCATCAGAAATATGAAGTCACTTGTTATTGATCAAATTAATTCACCTTTAACTTTACTGGTGCTACCTGTAGAGTACGGTAATACAAAACAACTTCGCAAAAAATTCAAAACGGAGATATCTGCTTTTGCAAACGAATGCTTCAAATGGTCCATATTTAAAGGCCCTATACTTTTTTGTAGTGAAATTAAATGTATTCTGACCCTTTCTGATAGTTGTAAAAGCATTTGTGAATAAAGACCTTTGCGCTGTGCATTTCATTTGAGACTTTTTGCAGATTACCATCTAGCAGGTTAGTCGTCGTTGTTTACAATACCATGACAGTAAGCTCCCTGAAAGTTGTGAAACATGCTTAGAAGCTCATTCCTGCAAAGAATTGTAATGTTGAAATGTGTTTGAAAGGCTAGGAAAGAGTTTAGACCACGCACATTTGAAAATGAGCAAATGTTCAGTTTATGTATTAAGTATTAGGCCTTTAAAGCCTTGTTAACCACTGATTTTCGTGTGTGGTAGCATTTGATTTTTTGAGCATTGTTACAGCTCTGATCTGAATTCAACATACATTCTCGCATCACGTGTGCCTATAGCATCAGGCTTTTTTCTCCACATTCAAGACTAAATCAATCACGTATCACTGCAGCGCCTACACACCCACCTTCTATACGATAAGCCTTATCACGATGCCACTGATGGAGCCCATCTCAAAACAATTTTACACTTTCCTTGAGATCCCCGCACAAATACAGTGTGAATGCCTGTTACCATAGAAACCACCTTGGCATGTCCCCAGAGTGTTTGTACTAACAGGAGCCATCGGTGTAAAGAGAGGATCATGGGAGATGTATGCTCGGGTTACAGGCGGCGGCGGCATGGGGCAGGTATGTCGTGGTTTGGCAGCAGTTGTACACACGAAATATCGGTTACATTTATTGACGCAAAGCACTATGGGAAACTGGACCCCTGTCTCTAGTTTTAGTGTTGTATTCGGCGACATTTGACACTTGAATGAGCTTTCTGTTCAGTCAATAAAATACATCTTAGGCATCATTATACAGAGAGTGTAAAAAGGTGTTGTGTCGATCTTCATTTTGTCTTTCCACTTTCTTCGAAGCCATCTTGAGACCTTTGAACTCCCCGTCATGAGTCACCGCGTAGTATGTATGAAGCATCGTCTTATCAGAGCCATTTCGCTGTGTTTTCACTCCTCATAGTATCGCTTCTCATCATTGGCTGCATTACTCTGGATTGTATCAGCAGAGAAGTGGCATTTGTGCACTCATGTGGATAATGTAGCTGAATAAGAGCCGTAATCCTGGTGCCAGCTATAACTCTGTGTGACGTCGTAGCCACACTCCCCGGGCATGTGCTGTGCCCGTACGCCATGCCGTCAAGCTGAAAGCGCCAAAAAACAAAGGACTTTCGAGAGGGTGCGATGCTCCAGTGTGCGGCCATTTTAAGGCGATGAGTATTTGCGTGACATTACTTATACTTCTTACTGTTTTATTCCCTTGAGCTTCAGCATGTTTCATCTTTATCACAGTAATCATGGGCCGATGGCTGCGCTGCTGCAGCTGGAGACACAGCAATTACCCCCAGTGTTCTGTTCAGCACAACCAGTTCTTCCTGATGATGTGAAGATTACCAGGTTTTCCTAATGTTATATTTTTATTTATCCGTCCCATAGCTGATCAATCTTCAGAAAGAAGCAAAGAAAGATAGAAAAAAATAAGACACTACATATTAATTTGTTGCTGTTAGGGTTATTTGTTTGTTTCAACATGCGTATATCATCTAATCCCCCATAGATTTTCAACTTCTAACCAAACATACTGTTCAAATGAGCTAAATATATTTAGTAATTTTGTTACGTAGCATCTCTGGATTCATTGAGATTTCCTGACTGCTGGTGTCCTTAGAAAAGAGATCTCCCACCAGTAGCTCGACAAAGGCTCTCTACATTTCCACATACACTTGATGAGTCTAATTTTTGATGCATTTTTTGGTTCTGAACGGACCATTTCCAAACATTTAGGTGAATATAGTAAAGTAGACAGCGACACTACAGTCATTTTCTTTTATTGTGTTGAATTATCATCTTGGCAGGTCTAGGGTGTTGTGTTTCTTTGATCAGCTGCTCATTGCCATTACGCAAAGGTAGCTCATGGGGTAAAAAAAAAGGTTGGAGACCCCCGCCTTCGATTATACCAAATCATCTCCATAATATTGTAGACATCTTGTAACAAATTGTACTGTAAATCCCTGCTTGAAAGACATTGTTGATCAGTGTGACATCACAGCGTGCGAGACTTGACTCTTCACCTCCCACGACTGCTCTCCTATCCTGTTTTCACACACACTTGTGAATAATTAAGATGTGAGCAGAGGGATGTCAGTGAGTCAGGGGCTCCTGCTGAAATCCTGTTCAGCGTCAAAAGTACTACCTATCCCTGCAGAGCACTTTTCTTTGTTTCCCTCTGCAGGCGTAGAAAAACAAAGAAGGTTTAGTACATTAAAACCCCTGTGCAGTCGTTGAGTCCAATACCAGAAATGGTATGTCCTTTTCAAAGTTTTTGAGTTTGTGACTCCTGTGGTGTTTGGTGGACCTTCTACAGCCCAATGATTCACAGACTGTGACACTGCCCTGGGGTGTCCAGGGTGGTTTGTTAGAAACGTTTAGAACTAAGTGAAGGAGCAAAGACCGGGCCTTCTGAGTCGATGCTCCTAAAGCTTGGAGTGACGTCTGCCAACTCAACTCACCATTTTAAATCAATGTTCAAAGACTTATTTAAAGCTTTTTGTTCTGTTTTATTGTGATTGTGTTTTACAATATTTATTCTGATAAGCGCTGTTTTTTTTGTGTCTTATATAAATAGGTTTGTCTTGACATGAGACACTATAGAAAGTTACTTGATGGTCTCAGCTCAAATCAATGATCAGAACTACTGTTTTTTCTTAAATATAACAAAATGATAATTTATGGACATTGGATTGGATGGATCATTCTGTTTTATTATTCTAGATGAAGTACTGGTTCTAGAAATAAAGGTAATTGGTAATTTTGCCTACTGGCCAATGGTTCTACTGCAATGGAAATACCTAGCACCAATCTGTAAAATAAAGAGTGTCCAAGAAAAGGAGCGACAGACAGACACAGAGAAATAAAAAGTGTGGGCTGGAGATGATGCAGGCTGCTGACTCATCAGGCCTCGGGGATTATGAGTCCACAGTGCATGTGTGTGTATCCATGGACTTACAACTAGAGAGGAAGCACAGATGTTGCTGCATGCAGCATGATCAAAGCATGACAGCAGGGAGTGTGCATTTCAAAGCAAAGGGTTTTGTTTCCACTCCTGTTTTTGCATTAATAATCTCCCATTCAATAATGCAGGAAAAGGTGCACAGCCAGAACATTTGCAAACCTAGACTGCATACATACTATAGGGCCCATCCGGTATGGATTTTTGGGTCTTTTATTCAGACACTATAGGATTAGAAATGTTATTTCTTTACCTTGACATGTTTCAGCCGCTAACTGCAAGCTTTCGGTGAGCGGTGACGTGTCACTTACGGCTGTTCTTCCTTCTGAGGCGTGGCCAGTCTGATGGTCCTGTCAGGTCCACCAATCAAGCACTTTTCATATAAAATGCAGCTCAAAGTACTTTAATCACTGAAGGTTCCAAGCTATTTTAATGAATCACAGTCCACTAAAAACTGGTACACAAAATATTTACTCTCCATATTTTTTCAGACTGTAAAATGTAAAATTAGTGTAAAATGAATATAGCGACTGAATTGAGGACAATTAAATAAGCTTTTAAATAATATGAGCAGTTTTTATGTGGGCCATATTGGCAAAATTTGTCTGCTGATATCCCTCTGATTGCCGGCAGATAATAGCGATCGGGCCCTAATAAATGCAGTATATCAGTCGCATTCAGAAACGTGATCAGCGGCTGTTGCTGGCGGCGGCCATGTTGGATGAGTGATTGATGCAGTTATCCATCGTGGTGTTTCCCAGTCCAAGGTGTGATGACATGTGAATGTAACCGATAACTGGAGAAATACAGTATAGACTCACCGCTGTACCAGCATCAACTGAAGTTCTAGGGCAGAACCCAGCAAACAGGAAATAGGTGAACCAGCAAAGGGTTGTTGCAGTGTTAGTAGACTTCTGTGTTGATGTCCCAACAGGATTATATAAGTCACGAAACTCACCTAATGTCGATGTGTTTTTGGTCATTTAATACTTGATTAGAAGAAACCCTCGGCTCTGTGCCCCATCCATGTGCTACTTCCTCATCCCACGAGTGACGCTGTTCACTAGGAACACGTCACTGCAAATAAACAGGTCTGATTGCACAGTTCTGTTTGAGTTTGACTCGAGCGATGGTGGCAGACTGATATCCTTGTGTATAAAAATACAGAGGCTTATCCATCTGGACTTTCCAGACTAATCTCCACCTCTTCCACTCTTCTCTTCCTGGGAGTAATTGGCATTTACACTGACTGACTTGGTAATGCTAATAAATCACAGGTTTTGCTATAGTCCATCTGTTTTCTCGGGCTGCTGTGCTGAATCAGGCCTTTTAAGCCGATGCCGCTTATCTTGACTCCCCTTTCAGTCTCTCACTCCATCCACACCTTCTTATGTCATCCATCCTTCCAGCTGACGATGTGACCGCAGGTTTCATTCATTCATTCGATGCATATCTGTGTTACTTACAACTATGCCAGAGACAGATCACTCTTTGTGACAAACATACAATCGACAGGACGAGTGTCTATTTTCTTCTCCTTTTTTTACATTTGGTCATGGTGGAAGAACGAATACAGGAAATAAAAGCAATCGCCGATTTTGTTGAGTTCATTGAGAGAACATTTCATGCTGCAACACAGATTTGTCAACAGGAAGTTAATGAAAATATATGATGGTCATTAGCGTGCTAATAGCGTATTGATCAACACCGCCATTTTAGTGATCTATAATAGAGTGTGAGCATAGTTGAACTGAAATCAAGTGCTCTGGAAATGCAAAGAGAGCTGTGAAAAACTGGAAAATAATTTATAATACAAACTATATAATATATAAGTAAGGCAAATGACTTACAATTATTTGAATTAAGAGAATCTGTCTCAGATTTGATTTGGTCAATCTAGTAAAACAAAGCAATTATTGCAAATGGATCGTTTTTCTTTCTTTTTTATTTTATTTATTTATTGTCTTGTATTGTGTTCTTTCAGTAGCTTAAGCATTTTTCTGTTATCTGACTAGTCCAGGTACGGGGAAACTTTTTGATGCAAGGGCCACACCAGGTTTTTGAACTTGCCAGGTGGACCGAACCATATACAGGCTCGTGGGTATTTCAAACAAATACAATTCTCAAAGAGATCACCTCTGGGCTAGTCCAAACTTAACTAACTTAACTCTTAATTCATGCAATTCTAAGTAATCAAGTTATTTTTTCGGCCTGGGTAAACGGTCTTGTCTTTGGTCTTCTATAAATCCGTCAAAAAGTGGTCATATTATTGCAAAATATATTGAAGGTTTAATGTGAAATTGCAGCTTGATATTTTGTCCTTTACTTATTTGTATTATTATACCGAACAACATTTTTTACATGTATTAGTCCATAAAAAAATCTCAGTCAGAGTCAGCACAAGAGCCTGGCTGTACAACACAAGCCAGGCACCATGTTTTGATAGTTCCCTTTGCAATGGTTTGTCACAAAAGCACACCATGTACCTGCCCTGCCCCCTGTCATCACCTGCCATAGCAACCAAACCACATCCAATTCTCTCTCTTTTTGTGTAATTCCCTGCAGTCCTGATCCAGGCCACCCAGGACACCAATGTGAACGTGCCCCAGATGGCTGACACGCTGATGGAGAGAGCGGGGAATGCCAGCTGGGTGGTGGTCTTCAAAGCCCTTATCACCACACATCACCTCATGGTCCACGGCAACGAGGTGAGTCCCTGCACCAGATTCAGCCCCCCCGGCCTCATATTGCCTACCAGTCCCACGATTCTCTCTAGAAACATAATAGTTGCTTTGGTTCTAGCAGAAAGCTCTAAAATAACTCATTCTACTCTTTTTTTTGTTCACATTTTTCTCCACGGCAGCGGTGAAATTAGCCTAGAGACTGTCTGTGTTGCTCAGTTGTGAATTCCTGGGATAATTTACAGTATGTCCTTCAGACAGATGAAGTAAATTGGATGTGACAAGAAGTAGACTTCCCCGGCGGAAAAGCAGAACTAGTCGCATATGACTTATTTCACCACCATATTATTCATTTTACAGTCTTGCTACTGCTCATATTGCGTTCAGACGATCAGTGAAGCTCCTGCCTTGCATTCAATAATATCACTAAGGTAATAATAGCAAACACATTGACTAATTAGCCTTTGTTTGTGACACTGCAGGTATCTGGACAAAAGGGCAAGTGACCTTCCGCTACGATGAGTGCCACAGGGGCTTTGGTCATTTACTGATAGGCCTAATTAGCATTTGTGCAAAGTGATGAATGTTTTCGCTTGTTATTTTGAGACACCAAAGTCAGTGCTGGCCCACACAGCGTTTAGGGGCTTTTAGTGCCACATCATGGCCCTTTTGTGTTTTAAACAGTACTATGCATCACAGAATAATTGCACAAGCTTCATGTCTTTTCTCAGTGCTACATCGGGGACCGATTGATCAATGCCATATTTCTTCATGAGCTGCACACAAATGCAGTTTTGCTGATCACTTCCCTTGTGCCCTAGAGAGTTTATTTTTGTGCAAAACTGAATGATCAGTCATTTATTCATTCCATAGAAAACAAAACATTAGCCTACTGAAGTAGTGTGTCCAAAGTGACCAGACCAATGTTTGGTGGCCCACAAGCTTCTTGTTGAATTGGCACACAACACCAGAGATTTTCCTTTTTCTGCAAGTTTAATTCTACACAATTAAAGAATATAAAAAATACAGGACTAAATGTAGCTCTAAACCAGGATTAAACCAAGACTAAACTATGATTAAACCAGGATTAAACAAAGCTTTATCCAGGACTAAATCAGGACTAATCAAGAACTAAATAGGTCTAATCTCAGAATAAACCAGAACTGATCCAGGTCTAAACCAGGTTTATTCCAGGACTAAGCCAACCCTAAACCAGGTCAGGTCTAAAGCAGGTCTAAACTAGGGTTAAAACAAGGACCAAATATGGTCTAATTCTGGATTAAAGTAGGTCCAAACCAGTGCTAAAATGGGACTAAAAGGAGGCCTGAACCAGGATTAAACCCAGGCTAAACTAGGACTAAATATGATCCAATTTAAGAATAAAACAGGGACTGATCCAGGTCTTTGGCCCTCCATGTCCTGTACACTTCAATATGCGGCCCTCCATGGAAAAAGTTTGGACACCCCTGGCCTACTTTATTATGCAAAGTATAAGACTTTTTAAATGTCACATCGGAGGGTCTACTTCTATCACTTCTACGTTTTGCGGCCAATCTTGAGTAATTGCTGACCTATGACCAGTAGGAAGACTATACATCTGCTTATCCACTGGTACTGCAACCAAGACAACCCCTGCTTGACTGCTCCTGCCTCCCATTAGTACCACATCTCTAAAACGTATACAGGACACAGTATACATACAGTAAATCATTTTCACTAACAGACTACACCATATGCTACATTCCTCCCTCATTAACGGTGTGTCCTCTCCTGCAGAAATTCCTACAGTTCTTGGCGTCTAGAAACACACTATTCAACCTTAGCAACTTCCTGGACAAAACTGGCTCTCACGGTACGTACAGTAGCAGCTGCTTCTGTCTTTTGTTTGACAATCCCACCAACACTCATGTAATCCTTAAAGTGCTACATGATGAGTCTAATGGCTGTTAGACTTCTCTTAATCCATGCTACCAACAATTAAACAAATCTAGAAATAAAGTGTCTCCCACAATGATTAGCATGTTGTGAAGCCTTGAGAATAGTGTGTACCCACAATAAAATAGTTCTAGGTATTTTGAAATCCTACACAAATGACTGTTTTATTTGAATGTATTGACTTTTACATTGTTCTGTATCACTTTTTGTCTCCAGGCTATGACATGTCCACATTTATCAGACGCTACAGCCGCTACCTGAATGAGAAAGCCTTCGCCTACCGACAGATGTCTTTTGACTTTGGGAGAGTCAAGAAGGGGTACGTTGTTATCTGTGTTTAATTTTACAATACCCTTTTTTATCATTTATCACTATTATAACATGCAATACCATGGTACTAAGACCGGCAATAATCTGGATTTGATGGAAAACTAGAGCTCCTTGATTAATAACATTTATTCATAACTAGCTCATTGTTAGTCCATTACTAATTCATGTTTACCTTGTGTTTGCTGATGCTTTATAGGTGTGCTTTGTTAAATGTTGTAGAAAATATTACATTTTGTCTGAAACTTTGAAAATGTGCCACCCATGAGCCTGGTTTATGTGCAGCTGTACACTTAGATCTCCTTTAAGCTTAGCATTGGGACAAGTGCAAAGCTTTACTGCCTGTACTGTCTGAGTGCTGTGGTGAATACAGAGTGGTTATTACTCATGCTCAGGGAGTGGGCCGAGCTGCCGCCGCTGCTGCGAAATTCATCTGGAAACCTCATATTGTGCAAAGATCCTGTGTCTTTGTAGATCAATGGCCCTTAACAAAGTCGCTGAAGCTTGGATTGTCAGCGCCGCAGATCTTCATTCATCTATTTGACTGTTTCTTACAAACCTCTCTTCTCATTTTCCTCCCAGCGCTGAAGGAGTGATGAGGACCATGCCTGTAGACAAGCTATTGCGAGGAATGAACATTTTACAAGGCCAGATCGATGCACTAGTGGACTTTGATGTAGGTTTGACACACTCTCTCATCCAGGGGTAGGAAGATTTGTTTGGTGGAGGGTCGTTTCTATATTTTGTTTTTCACGGCAAAAGATGTAGCCTGAACCTAGACACCATTTACCATGGTTTGTGGTAAATGGTGTCTGGGTTCCTGTTAGAGACCAATCAGGCACATTCAGGCTGGGTACCGTTAATTCTTTTTCGATACCAGTACTTTAACAATACCGGTACCTGAACAATAGTTTTTTCAATGCCTACACTGAATTATCGGTCATCTAGAACCATAAAACAAGAAGAACAAGAATCTTTATTGTCATTGTTACAGTAAACAAGATACAATCCATATTATTACAATCCACATAATAGGGCTGTTTAAGTGGACATGGGGTCAGACGGCCATATGGTAATGTGGGGGAAGGAAAAGGAAAGAGTTCATGAGAGATAGATAGAGGAAAGAAGGATGGAAGGAAGGAAAGAAGGAAGGAAGGAAAGAAGGAAGGAAGGAAAGAAAGAAGTAACCTCTAGAAAGAAAGAAATACACTCTAGAAAGAAAGAACCTTTAGAAAGAAAGACAGAACCTCTAGAAAGAAAGAAAGACACTCTAGAAAGAAATAACCTCTAGAAAGAAAGAAAGACACTCTAGAAAGAAAGAACCTCTAGAAAGAAAGACACTCTAGAAAGAAAGAACCTCTAGAAAGAAAGACACTCTAGAAAGAAAGACACTCTAGAAAAAATTAACCTCTAGAAAGACAGAAAGAACCTCTAGAAAGAAAGAAAGACACTCTAGAAAGAAAGAAAGACACTCTAGAAGTCTCTTCTTCTTCTTTCTTTCTAGAGTGTCTTTCTTTCTTTAGAACCTCTAGAAAGAAAGAAAGAAAGAAAGATAGAACCTCTAGAAAGAAAGAACCTCTAGAAAGAAAGATAGAACCTCTGGACATGGGGTCACAGGGTCATATGGTAATGTG
>OMNZ01079541.1:0-18043 GCA_900303255.1 Lesueurigobius sanzi
TGGAGTGAATGAGCCCCCCTCCCTTTCATGTGTGAAGCGCTTTGGGTGTGACTATGTCATATGAAAAGCGCTATACAAATAACATTCCCCTTTCCCTTTCCCTTTCTTTACCACCAGATGGCGCCATTGACGAAAATATTGTTAAAATGTTCACATTTCAACAAAAACAGCGATAACATGTTCGACATTAACTCCATAAATGACGCGTAAGTATCATTTAACATTGCATCATGTTCGTTTAATGTCCTATTAATTTATTGGCTATAGGACAAAGAAAGCTGGACCAGATTTTCCAGCTAAAAAACTAAGACAATTTGTGATTTGGTCGCAGGCAGCCGGATTGACTTTTTCCCACGCTGAATGGTGACGGTGCTTAATTGTCTTGTACGCACCTATTAGCATTCACATGGTAAACTTTGCAATTTTAATAGGTTTCTACTTTGTTATTGACAATTAATTGCATGGCCCAAAGACATGTATTTTCAAGAGAAGTGTGTTACTTATGTGCAGTCTAATTCAATTCACCTTCAATTGTTCACAAAAGCCTTCTGTACTGTGGAAACAATGTTACTTTCTTCCTCACAGATTTGCTGCAGGTGTGTGCCATCAGATTGCAGTACTAGATCAGACAGGAAGTGGGTTTCAGGGCCGGAAATGCCGCCTCAACAGGAAACTTTCATAACAGTCAGTAGTCCACACACCCACAGGTATCTTCAGCCAGGAATATTATTAATTAGACACATTTTTTGTGGAACTAAAATACAAAATCTATACATTATAGCCTCCTGAACATACAATTACATTTAGTAATTTGAAATATGCATAGCCTAATTGTTGGGTAATAACATAAGCTCAAATGTGCAATATATGGTCCCATAATAACTCTTGTCATGTTGTACTTTGTTTAAACCAAAGAAGGGATTTAAAATGTGAGAGATTCTATAGAAACTATGAGTTGAAAAATACAGTGTGATTTTCATGAAAAGGTGAACTTGGGTGCACTGATATGAGGAAGCAGAGAGAGAGTGAGAGAGAGGCAGCAGCAGCTCAACTAACCGCACACAGCCATTTGACTTTGCAGCAACAGAAGGTTTTCAACGACAGGAAATGAAGAGACTGAAGAGGCAAAACTAGTCGAGGTACAGCCAGTCAATAACATAAGATCTCCAAATCAGCTCAAGATCTTTTAAAAGGACCTCCATGAAGAATTCCCTTTGATATTTGACAGAGCTGTGAAGGTGCACAATGGGCACCGAGGAGAAGGAACCAGAAGCAGCAGCTCAACCCACGCCGAAGGAGCTTGGACCGGTGGAGAAAGAGACTGAATCCCCAACGGACACTCCTCAAACTCCTGAAAGCTCTGACCCTCTGAACGCGCACAAGAGCCACTCCGCGTCCAGGGGGACTTTGGAGGGGGATGTGAAGGAATCAGGTGCAGCGGCCTCCCCAGCTTCAACCCTGGAGAAGCTGCAGAAGGCGTCCACCAACAAATGGAAGACCATGCAGAACTGGCGCAAAGCATTGAGCGAGGACCCGGCAACTGGGAAAGGAGCAGAGGGATCCAAGGATGCTTCCAAATCTCATGGTATGGCATTAACGATAATATCATGGTTGTAACTGTATGGGCCATTGTCAGTTCTACCACACATAAACCACATAGAATCAAAATTGCATTATGCTCAAGCCTTTGGAACCAAGAACTGTTGTTAACACTTCATACAGAACCATATCAAACTACATCTGGAGGGAAGCAGAGGCAGTGTAGGGGAAGAGTTCAGCTTGGTGGATAAAGATGTCTTTCAGTCAGTTGGACCTGGGACGTATTGAGACTCCACAGTCTGCTCCGTGATGGCATGACTGAAGAGGCTGTTAGATGGGGGGATATTACATAAATTTGTAACATTATTAGAAGGTCAAAATGGAGCATATACAGTAGAGTAGTCTCCAACCTTTTATTACCCTGTGAGCTACTTTTACCTAACAAAATGGCAGCGAGCTACTTATGTTTCGATGACACTGCATATTTTCCTCATCAACCCTTTTTAGGAATGTACTGTAGGAAGTCTTGGAGGAGCTACTAGGGGAAAAAATTGAATGTGTTATTAACTACTTTTTCTTTTTGCCGGATCAAAAATGAGCAAAATGTGACACCTTTTACCATGTTACTGCAACCAAACCACCATTTATGGCCAGAAGGTGACCATGCAATACATAGGCCTAGTGAAGCTCTATGATGATATTATAGTAATGGATTGGGTGCACTTTTGTCATAACTAACACAAAAATCTTTTTCTCAAGGATTTTTTTTATGAATAAGCCTGATAAAAATGTACTGCTGCATCTACAGGAGGAGGGAGGAAGTACTTCAGAAGAGCTCAGTCTGAGCCTCCGGGGGTGCTGTTCGCTACTGCTTTCCAGTCCAGTAGCTCAACCCTGGCCTCTGCCCCCTCCACTGCTGCTGCTGCTGAGGGCTCTGAGGGGTCACCCTGCACTGACCCAGCCCAGAAGGGGGCCGCAGGTGGAGGAACGCTGTTTAAGAAGTACCTGCGCACAGTGTCCCAGAAACTCAAGAGGCCCAGACTGCCGAGTCGGCACAGCAACCCCGCCCTACTTACAGGTATGGACCCGACTGCCTTTCAGCTCATCTCAAAAAGCTTCTGTTAAATCAACTGAACTCTTTAAGAATCGTTTAGCTACAGTGAACTCATTAATGCTGGAGAGTGCAACTGATAAAATCTGTGGTTTTGTACTACATTTTGACTTTTTGACCTCATTACCCAACTGCTGTATCTTCAACAATTCTGCAGAGTAACTTTTTATTTGAACAAATAAAAAGTACATGTTTTTTTTAAATACATATATAAGGGAGAGTGTACAATTCAATGTGAGTCAGCAGCCATTGTCTTTTAGGATGGGTGGATATCCATCCTGTAAGTAATTTGCTGAAATAATACACCCAAAATGAAGTGGAATGAAGAGTGGACACTTTTACAGCTCTCTATAACAATATTAATACCACATTGTAAAGGGTCAGATAAAGTATTCTCCTAAAAAGTTTATTAGAAAACATTACTTTAGTATCTTTTTGAAAACTTTACCTCATAGACATTCAGTGGTTAATAGTGTTAACCATTAAGGTAAGATGAGATTAGATAGTTCTTTATTGATCTCACAGTGGAGAAATGTACTACAACAGCTCTTAGGACAGGATCACACGGGGGTGCAAAAAGTCAGGAAATGTGCCATCAAGAAGAAAAAAGGTTTGCAAACAGTAGTAATAATACTGGAATAGGATAATAAACTACATTTAAAAATCTAATACTGATAAAATAAAATAAGTGTCCCTTAGCATCTACAGTGTTTAACTATTAATACAGTTATTAATACATTAATACAACTAAACACTACAGTGTTTTACCCATTAATAATGGAGACTATGGCGGCCCCCCATGGTCTAATTTTCTCCACCACAGTCTAAAAACAAGCTAAGCAAGACATTTGGATTGGAACTTACAATCCATGTGCTTCTTGTCTGAAGATAAACACATAACATTAACTATACTGTCCAAAAATTTACAATGTTACATTTTTACTCCAAAATAATATATATGATTTCTTTCTACTAATTATTCTATTCCCAAATCTTTATGTTTTGTTTCTAAGATTACCATTTGAGTTAACTTACAGTGACACCGATATTTCCCTTGTGGATCAATAAAGTTAGTCTCAATCTAAGTCTAAAAATTAATATGAGATTAAATGATTTGAAGACCACCTATACCACCATGATCTCTTTCAAATTTGTGGGAAACACTGATCTATCAATAAAGCTGCATAACTGTATAAGAAAAACATCCCTTATGTACACTGGATAAAAAACAACAACATTACATTGAATTCCGTCTTGATAATTCATAAAAATATATAAAATAGAATTTGTTAGAACATAGTTTTAACTTATGAAGCCATACAGAAACCTGATACAATAAAAGAAAACTTCCTAGACCTAAAGCAGTGCAGCTACGTAACCCATAATGTGTCCTTTAGAAATGCTTTTCCCCCTCTTAACTAAAATGTTAGTTCTATTTCCATTAGCGCTGCCTTTCACACAATCATGTTCTTAAAATGAATAAGCCTACAGTAAAAGGGACATGGGTATCTGATCTGTGTGGTTCTGGATTCCACTCCATACAGTCGTCGATGCACAGAGCTGTGAGACGCGGACGGAAACTGAGTGAGAAAAACACTGCCCTGCACAGGAAGTACGCAGCCCGTCCTGGCTCAGAGCGATAGCATCAGTCGCCACGGTAACGCCACAAACAGGAGTGGCCACTGAGAGATAGTAAACGCCATCATGCAGAAAAACTAAATAAACAATGGACTTTTACATTTACGGATTCACAGATTGGACAATAAAGATTAACATGTTATTTGGACTCATTTTGCTATACACTTTTGAGAACGATGTATTTTTAATTACTGACTACAAAAGCATAATATAATTAGTTTCTAACATGATTTACCCACACACATTCGTGCTGTTTATTGAAATTTCTGGTTGTTGTTCATAAAACTAACAGCTATTGCCTGGTATTTCTTTGTGTTACGATGGCTTATTGTAGAGGGCATTGTTGAGAGCAGTGGTCTCCAAACCTTTTTTACCCAATGAGGGGGACAAAATCAGGTTGGTCCCCCTGAGGAAGGCCTGTGGGCTGAAATGCGTTGGGGTCTAAGTCTATTATAGACATGCCATAAAGAATAAAGGTATTTTAATTAATCTTTGAGAGAGTGCCTTGGTTTTTCAGGTCAGGTCAGGTTATTGCACATAAGACTATAGGCTACAGTAGAGTTGTACAGTCTGGCCTTGGTAAATAAATATAGTTTTTAGTTGTGTTTTTGCTTTTCGTCTTTGAACAGTATTTGCTAGTACCCCCTGAAACGGATTCCACTGTAACGTTCACTTTACAACCTTTGACCCTGAACTCTGCAGCTGTTCTCCCCCTGTGACAGATGTGGTGGAGGGGGATCCTCAAACTGGCCTGGCGGAGCTGCAGCGGCCGCACTGGGTCCCCGCTCAGGAGGTGCCTCTGTGGGACATCAACAACTGCGTCCTGGACCACGGGCAAATCCTTATCGCACAAGAGGAGGAGGTGCGCTACATTTAGGAAACGAATATATACAGTACACACCAACGCATGGGAATGACAAGCTAGGGATTCATTAAAAGGTCAAAACGTTATTAAAATGTTGGTGAAAAAAAACTAAAACAGAGCTTTCTTTTGCAACGAAATGCTTTAATTGATGAAAACGATTGTATGTTTCTATACTAATTATATAATAGGCCCTTTCATTCTGGCCTTAACTGGAGGCGGAAAGCTAGATTCGTCGATTCCTATTTATTTCCATTGTAGCTGTTGTCATAGTAAGGGTAAACAAATGTCTAACTGTTGTCGTAAATATCAGATAAAACCTTATTTTATCGTCTCAAATGTCCTTCCTCTTGTTCTTGCTCCTTAAGCCACAACAGGACCACATTTTTAGTTGTAGTTTTACACTTATAGTCACTAGTTTTAGTTTAATCTTTTTTCTATTGCTCACTTCCTGCCTCCAGCTGATGTCACTGATGATGTAAGCAGCGAAAGGGTCTATAGTCCAAAAGCCAAAAAATGACTTTACAGCATGGACCAACAATAACATCATTTGTGTGTAAAACTTTGGTTATTTCACATTTAATATAAGTATGTTTAAAGTTGAACTGAATCATTGAACTAAATTAGCATTTTACCTTTAAAGAACATGCTTTTATTTTGCAGCCAACTATGTGGACCCGCAATCGAGTCAGCAGCTCCCTGTCCAACCTCAGCATGCAGAACCTGGTGGATATCGGTGATATGCGTCAGTATTTTACTTTGTTATAAAATCTCAAACGACAAATTCCTTCAGATTCCAGCGTTAGTCTCCTCTGACATCACAGTTAGAGTTGTGGAGGAAATGGCTTGAAGATGTCTATGCGTGCGAGTGACAAATTACTTCCTATTTGATAACATCTCGACTCTGTCCAATCAAAACTGAGCCCGTGTGGCACTTTAGTCCCCGTTTTAGAGAAATCATTTGCCAATAAACCAGCTTAAAATAAACGTTGAGTGCTAGAGGTGTGAGTAGAAGGACTCCAACGCTCCTCTGGACTAAATGATGGGCTTCAGACGCTGGATTGTTTGTGGTGGGCCTTTGGGTAAGAAGATCAGACAATTCTATTTTTTATTATTTTATCATTCATGACAGTTCAGCAGAGAGATTATATAACGGTATTTATTGTATTTCAAACGTTTCTTTCACTATGAAAGATCTTTGTTGTGGTCTATTAGGAATCTTTAGCCACTATTTGCTGCGTTTGGGACCGATCTTGACTCTGTAATAATTACTTCGACTTAAGGCTGTGCAATTATTCCAATTTTTATTCCAATTTTGATTATATAGATCAACAATTGCAAATGATAAATGCACTTTTAGTGAAACTGAAAGTAATTCATTTTGTTTTTTTCAGTGTTTTTACCACTTCTGTTTCGCAAAGAGCAAAATATTTTAAACACAAAGCAATACTTGATAATAATTGAGCAGCCCTACTTTATCGAAATAGAAAAAACTTTATTGTCTGCCAATTGCAATGCATGGTAGAAATTTGTCTTTGGCTTGCTCACACATCCCAGCCACACAATGCAAGTACACAATAAGATACAAAAATATAGAAATATAATATGTAATATAATAATATAAAATCAGCTCATTGCAGACACAACAGCGGATTATCCTCTTCAGCAGAGGAGGAGTGTAACATACTTAGACTTCTACTTGAAAGTATGAACCTTTAATTACCTTCTTATATATTTTTACTGCACTATTTATTATATTCTTATCTTCAACTGCTCAATGTGATTTAAATTGGATAAATAGAGTTATTTGAATTTAATTTAGTTATTATTTAGTGCAGTGGTTCTCAACCTTTGTTAGTCACGACCCCAATATGATGACTGTTGGTGTTCCGTGACCCCCACAGCACATGTTCTCCATTCAAACTACATAGAAAATATGCCTTCAATATGATCTCGTGACCCCCTGAAATTATCTTGCGACCCCCAGGTTGAGAACCACTGATTTACTGTAGAGAGAAGTAATGGGGGTGGGTTTAAGTAAGTTTTCTTATATGAAATCCTTCTATGAAAGCCTTGTTGACGCTCCAGAATCAATTGTTTTTAGGGGTTCGAACCAGACACCAAGGGAATCTTATTTGTATAGGGCTTTTCATATGACACAAGTCACACCCAAAGCTCTTCACACATGAAAGAGCTTTGGGTCAAGAGCTTTGAGCAAAGAGCTTTGAGCTTTGAATCACTCCGGGCCAGTTGTTCAATCTGATCAGATTTTGGTTATCGGATTGGATCAAATCTTGAAAATGGGTTGTTCAAAAGGGAAAGAAGGATTCTGAAATCAGATTGGATCACAGAATCCAATCCTAGTTTCAATCTGGATCAAACCTTCAGTTTGTGTTGTTCAAAACTTGTCAGTAGGATTTGGATAACTTTTATCCAAAAAAACAGGATTATCCCGATCCCAACAGGGGGTAGGATTTCAAGGTGGAATTCAGGAAGAAAATGTAGTAAAAATGTGTCAAATACATTTGTATCATTTAGTATACAGTATATACTTTTATTAATATTTTGCACTTGACTTGTTTAACTGTTACAGTGATAAAGTAGATAAAGTAGACATAGGCTACCAATTAAGTCTTTCAGTATGCTAAAGTAAAAATAAAATAAAAATGATCTTGTCCCATGAAATAATCCCTCAAACAGGTTTCAATAACAAACAAAAATAATATAACATTTTTCTGTCATTCAACTCATTCAAATTATAAATGAAAGTGGATGTTTATGTTTTATTTGTGTTTTGTCTAACCACTTAAAGTGACCCCATGTTGGCTCTTCTACCTGTTGTTCTTTACAGCTGGTAGCCCACATTGTGATATGTTGTCCCATTTAGAGCACTGGTAATCCAGATTTGGTAATCTTGAAAACTGTGTATCTGGATCAGGGTGATCCAAGCCAATGTTGCTTTGAAAAACTGGCATAAAAGTAAAACGGATTACCTGATCCTGGATAGCAAAGAATGGGATTTCCAAATCCAGATAATTTTAATCCAGATTAGAATTTTTGAACAACTGGCCCCCTATTGTTGTAAATCATTTTTAATGATACCCACAGAGTGCAGTCCTGACAATGTCATGCAGCGACCCAAGAACCAAGATGGCGGAGTACGGGTGAGTGTCATATGAAAGGAGAAATCTCATGTCTTAAGATGAACGTTAACGCCTCTCTCTGCAGGGGATGATCAAGAAACGTCTGGTGCTTAAAGAAAAGAAGAGGAGCAGTGTAACGCAGCCTCTGGGGATGATGAAAGGCAACAGGTTAAAAGGATATACCTGAAAATAAATGTGTTTTATTTTATTGCGATGTTGTTAATTGTTTAAATAATTTGTTTGTTTGTTTGTAAAGGCTTTACGGCTCTAGTAACTCCATCTCAATCTCAGTGTTGCCCAGCCTTGACCTCAGCACAGACACCAGTACAGTGATCAGACCTGTCCACAGCTCTATACTGGGGGAGAAGTACTGCTTTGAGGTGAACTTCTGCTTGTAATAGTAGTCACTGCATGTAGAAAAATGGCTTAATGGCTTTGCATTCTCAGGTGATAAACTCTGAAAACACCCACTGCTTTGGATGCACGTCAGCGTCTGAACGCGACCGCTGGATTGAAGAGCTGCGACGGGCCGCTCAGCCAAATAAGGTTTGAAAACACCAATTCAAAAGAAGTGCTATTGCGTTGTTAGGGTTTTACAGTCACAAAAGGATTATGTGAGTACAACAGACGCCGCTTTCCACTAGTTTAGATCCAAACCAGCAGCTACTGAAGAGCATAGAGTGTACAGTACATTGGTGAATTAGCTTTGCAAGAATCAGATTTTCTCATGATTGGATAGCCATACCAGTCCAGTAATGGCTTTCATTCTAAAACGTTAGCAAGTAAGGGACATCTCAGTGATACACTATAAAAAGGAGAAGTAATGTGACCAGCAAAGCACAGAAAATACCAATTTGCATAGTTTTACTGGAGCAGGGGCTTGCAAACTCTTCAGGGAACGAACCTCAAAAATGAAAATCCAGGACCACAGCTCAGTGTCTCATGATGCTTTTGGGATGTTCCAATCACAAGTTTGGGATCCCATGCACTTGAGTAAACACTATATAATTTTAAGACCAATGAATTGAATCAGATTATCTTTTGCCACAAAACGTGTATCTTTTTCAAAGTTTGGGTTCGTGACTGAGGGCGGTTACACATGGTAGTGCACAGGTGGTTAAAATTTGAGTCAAGATGCAATTAATTCACCTGGATGCTTTTGCTTTGTAATGTTAGGATACATGTTAAGATCACCTTGCGGAAAATTGTTCTCTGGATTGAACCCACTCTTTATTGTCACCATACAGTATTTGCATAGCAGGAGCAGTGGGCAATCAGTGATCCATCTCAAGATCCTAAGCTAGATACACGATTCATTTGTGTGTGTTTTGTAAGTTGACCCATTATGACCCGTGACGCTTTCTTTATCTGTGCATGGGATTTACCAGATGTTATTGGTGGAGCACCATTAAATTTAACCATTTGTGTACACCAGCATATTATTACTGTCACATAAAATATTATTTGTGCTGTGGCTGTCTGATATACAGTATAGGTTGCTGTATATGTGTGCTTTTGGAGTCCTGGCTCTAAAAGTTAGCTCCTTGTTTCTCCACTTTCTGCCTGCACTGTCCTATTCAATAAAGTGAGAAGACCTAAAACAAATGCCTAAAAATCCCTTTTATTTATAATATTACCAGGACAACATTGAGCGCACGGAGAACTCCCTCAGTCTGTGGGTGAATGAGGCCAAGGACCTGCTCCCAAAGAAGCGTTACTACTGTGAGCTGCACCTGGACGGGACGCTGTTTGCTCGCACCAGTAGCCGCGCCGTCGGTAAGGCCCCAAACCGCTCCAGTCTGGCAGGAGAGGGTGCTATGGGCTCTACGGGCGTCCTCAACAACAGCGGGGGTGTGACTGCAGGGTGTCAGCTCTTCTGGGGCGAGTTTTTCGAGCTCGACAACCTTCCTTCCATCTCCCAAATCACCCTGCACCTCTTCCGCGACGAGGATCCCAAGAAGAAGCGCTATTCCCGGGATGAGTCTACCCTATACCCCCTGGGCAGCGTCAACATCACTTTGGCGGAGATCCGAGGCCGGGCCTTTCAGGAGAAGTGGTATCGCATCGTGCCGTACAAAGCGCTCGGGGCCACGGGGACTAAAGAAATGTTAGGGCCACAGGCATCGCTTCGAATTAAGGCGCGTTTCCAGAACCTGCAGGTGCTGCCCATGGAGAGGTACAAGGAGTTTGCGGAGTACGTGACCCTGGACTATGTGGAGATGTGCACCAAACTGGAGCCACTGCTCAATGTGAAGGAGAAGGAGGAGCTGGCAGGAGCGCTCGTACATGTGCTGCAGAGTATTGGGAAAGCAAAGGTAGGTCTACAATTCATAATTTAGTCTTAGTTATTGTTTATTAAATCACTCTTTATTTCAGACACAAAGAAGGTCTAAAAGATAAGAACATAAATACACAATTGTGCTAAAAATCTTACATACTATTTTAATCTTTTGGTCATTTTTCAGAGAATATGAATGATGACACAAAAATCTATTTTTCCACTCATGGTTAGTGGTTGTGCGAAGCCATTTATTGTCAGAACTGAGAACTGAGTTTACTCTTTTGAAATCATAATGAAACAGAAACCATTCAAATGTCCCTGATCTAACGTTTACATGACCTTCAACAACTGCCAGGAAAATTGTTCAGGAGCAAAGAAAAACTCACTTCAGCTGAAATACAGGACTCTCTGACAAAAGTGGACTCTCTAAAAAAATGTATGTTTGTTTCAAGATGCACTATGACTAGTTCTAGTTGAAAAGTGTAAACAAACAGGTTTTTTGACAATGAAATAAAGGTTTTTGAGCACAAATATAGTCCATACAAGCAGTCTCCCCAGAGCTGCACCTGACACTGCTCTACTCAGGTGTAATAAATGAGTGTTATATTAAATTTATAAACAACATTTTGTATCAGAGCATTTAATGTGATCATATTATTCTGTAGCAGACTGGCACTTGGTGCTATTACTAATTCTAATTTAAATAGTTATAATTCCCAATTTCTGAATTAGCTTGGTTGACATGGTTTCCAGTTGCATTTTGCAGTTACAACAGCAGTCGGTGGGACAAATTCCTGTTACAGCTGCTTGGTTTTGCATTAAAGTGCTGCTAATAATGTGAACGGCAGTAAAGAAAAGTAATATACAGCACAAAAACTGAGCTCACATTAGAGCTTTGATGGTGAGGTAAGCTTTTGTGAGATATATTCCTTTCCTTTTTCAATATTTTTTTCAAAAGTGTCCCAGTCAGCCTTCGTAAGTAGCATGGAGGTTTACTTAAGTGCTCATTTAATTCAAACAAGTACATTATGGCACACACCAGGCTTCTACTATAATCCACACATTTGTTTACCAGTCCACACACTTGCTTACCATCTCTTCTGAAATATTAGGAGTGCCTCATTGACCTGGGCAGTGCTGAGGTGGAGCGACTCGGAGAGAATGAGGCACTGATCTTCAGAGAAAACACACTGGCCACTAAAGCCATTGACGAATACATGAAGCTGGTCGGCCAAAAGTACCTCATTGACACATTGGGTAAGACCAGCTCCACTGTTACTCTCAATGGCTGCTCAAATAATGCTTCTTTTATTTATTTATTTCTCTCCAGGCGACTTCATCACACGCCTGTACACCTCGGGGGAGAATTGTGAAGTGGACCCTCGGAAATGTCCTGCGGCGGATCTAGCAAACAACCAGAAGCACTTGAAGGAAACGTGTGAGGAGGTGGTGCAGAAAATCTTTGGGATTCATGGGTGAGAAATGTGGACTTCCCTGACTAAAATCAACAAAATACACAATATACAGAATACAGACAACAAACCACATGTTCTGAAATCCATGTCATTCTTGTATTAGTTTAGCAGTTCATATTTTTGTGTTTTCTCATCTGTTCATGCTCCTGGTGAACTGAAAATATGTTTTAAAACATAATCACAAATCTAATCCTAGTTGCAATACTGCTCTGAAAATTCCCAGCAAAGCATTGTTCCAAAACTATGCATCCCAAGACTAAACTCAGCCCAAAACCATGATAAAGACGGATGTAAACTAAAGGTGCAATTACAATGCATCAAATTAAAATAAAATCGTCAACTTCAGAAGGCCAGAAACATGGTTTTGAAGTATCAATGTTGCAAAACTCCTATACGCAGCCAGTACAGGTATTAGAGTTGAGATCTGGTGGCACACGGAGGAACAGATTTCAATAAACACCATAATAGAACTATTTCCTTTTGCTTTTTCAAACCCAAAACCAAAACAGAGATAGCAACAGGTCACAAAACAAAACCCAGAAATTTAGGACACTCACTTGTGGACATTTTACTCAAGGAGTATGGATATTACGCCATGTAAATCTAGCAATTAACAATTCACGGGGCAGCATTGAAAAAGTAGGACATTATATAAATTGGCGGGGCGGTGGGACAGAGGGCTAAATGGCTGTACAGTACAACCACAAGAAGGACAAATGGTCACCCTACTCTACAGTAGTGTGCTGTAATTGGACTTAAATTTTACTGAATGGACCACCTGCTGAATACATCATATAACAATATATTTGATCTTTCTGCTTCCTGTACGCAGACCCTTTCCCGAGGAGTTGAACAGGATCTTCTCGAGTTGGACGGAGCTGTGCGAGGACCAGGGCAAGCCCGAGATCGGACAGAGGCTCATCTCCGCCTCTCTGTTCCTGCGGTTCCTGTGCCCCGCCGTCCTCAGCCCCTCTCTGTTCAACCTGACGCAGCCCTACCCCGAACCAAGCACCCTGCGCACCCTCACCCTGACGGCCAAAGTCATACAGAACCTCGCCAATTTCACTCAGTAAGTCGGTCTTTTAGTGTAAACTATATTATGTGGAAAGAAGTAGACAAAGTGCAGTACATAAATACCAGAAAATATACTGGAAAAAGTGCATTGCTATTTAAAGGCTAGTAGAGTTTTGAGCCACTTTCTCTCTCACTGGAACAGACCCCAAACCCGAAAAATGCATTTTGAGAAATTGGTCATTGAAGTTGCAATTTTCCATGTAGCACTATGGAACTATCCCTATAACTATAACTATAATTACGCTCCTTGTTATAAAGATTAGGTCATTTATTTGTTTCCAAGTGAAAGTTTATTTGTGAAGAGAGAAAACTGGCCCAAAAGCTGAAGATCGTAAAAGTTTTGCCTGCAGTGTCTCCCCTTTAGTATGGCATGCATTTCCTTCTGAAGTAATGCAGAAGTCACCTCATGTCACAATCGGCAAACTCACACAGGAAGTGTTTACATTACGTCACCGAATACCACCCATAAGTGTCTCGCTTGAAGGCAGGGTTGGCTTCTTCATACAAGTTCCACTTTTGCTGCTAAATTTACCCTGTGGATAATTTCATTGTGATGCAGGTTTGGGGAGAAGGAGGAGTACATGCTGTTTATGAATGACTTCCTGGAGCAGCACTGGGACGGCATGAGAGACTTTTTACAAACAGTGTCCAACCAAGACACGGAGATCCCCATGAGTTCATTTGACGGCTATGTGGATCTGCCCCTTCGCCTGGCTGTGCTGCACGGGCTGCTGGTGGACATCATTCATCAGAGAGACCAGGTAGAACATCACAGAGGGCTTTTTCAGCACTTTCAACAAAAGCAAGGTGCCCTCTGGAACTTTTTATGCAGAAAACACTTGATATTAGTGTGTATTTGACCTTTTGATGACCCAGTGGCTGTATGGGTGGTCAATACGCGCTAATATGAAGTTTATTTTTCCCATAAAACATTCCACAATGCACCTTAAATCAACTACAGAGTACAGATGAAGACTGAAGAATTTTTGCCTACGATGGACAACTCCTGTACGACTGAGAACCTACACAAACCTTAAATGATAATTTGTACCATATGTGCAACAATCCTGTGATGTGTAACGTTAATTTATATCCGTTCAGAACCAGAGTGTTTTTGTTTCTGTACAATGAACAAGCATTACTGTATATCTGGGAGGACTGCCTTGGTCTCTCCTTTTTCTCTTAAGTTTTTGTCCCCAAACGCCTTCCCAAAAAACTACTTTATGGTACTGACTTCCTGAGCACTTAGTATCCAGTTTCTAAGCATTATATCTGATTCAATTTTCAGGAAACAACAGACAAACTGCACCCACTGCCTTCTATTCTCAACCAGATTACGGAGTCTCTTGGACCTGAAGCCACTCGCATCCTGGTTAGCAGGTACTTACATTCACATGGTGTAAATTACTCCCTTCAACAAATGGAATAATGAAGTTGTTTTCTTTTGTAGCCAACCAGGTCAAATAAAGCCAATGTACGTGCCGCCCAAGGACTTGGCTAAATACAGCCCTCTTCAGACGACCACGCAACTTCCCCTGGACACCAAAGGCCATCGAGAACGGGACGGGTAAGAGAGCTTCAATACAATTAACATCAGGGCCGGCCCAGCCCAATAAGGAGCTGCTTAGGGCCCAGAGACCACCACGGGGCCCCCAATAGTGCATATACTGTATTTACAGATGCCTCATACATTTCCCTCAAATATCCAATGTCTCCTCAAAATAACTAGTACACTGCAAAAGAAATGTAGAAATAAGTAAAATTGTCTTTAAAGAAGCTGGAGTACACCCATAGTCAAAAGCAAAGGTGTTAGTGCCATAGGGTGACCAGATGTCCCAGTTTACCCGAGGTACTCTGTCCTGTGGATTTCCCCCAAACCAATGATTTGTCTCAGTTTTACACAACCTCTGTCCCAGGTGTCCCGGTTTTACACCTGCGCCACACTCGAAGCTGCGTTTTGTTTTGTTTTTTCTTGAAACTTTATGATTTTTGGCAATGTGCGCATCAAACATACAGTTTTCATCTCAACTGAACACATTAAAAGGTTCAAAATTAGCTCCTCAATGATGACTGATCCATAAAATATCATTAGACTGTGGCCAGCATTGGCCGTAAATGTACAATGTTGCTGCTCCCACTATGGAGTCTAATGTCAAAACAGTATGGGGATGATTAGAAAAACGAGAGAATTGTATATCCAAAATAAACTCACAAAAGGGAGTAGTTCTCAAACTTTTTTATACAAAATATTTGACCTTCTAAGCACCACCAGGATTAAACCAGGTTGAAAAAATACCGATATTAACCCTAACCCTAAGGAATTAGGCTACAATGCTTTCATAATTTTGCCCATTTGTTCTTTTTCTGAAGTGAAATCAGGGCCCGGAGGAGTTTTAAAGAACGGAAGCCAATCCACAGAACCCAGAGCGCCCCACACCGACCAGCGGGTCACAAAAAGTACATCAAGAGGCACACCAGCACCGAAAACCTTCCTACCGCCGATCACCAGCAGGAGGCAGCAGAGCCCAACCAGCCACACATTACTTTACCACAAACGGTGAGTGAAAAGAGGAACAAGGAGGGGGTACTTTTATCATTCTAAACCATATTTCTATTTTTGTCATAGACTGAAAGTATCAAGCGGACACCTGCGCCCGTCCCGTGGATCAAAGTCAACCAAAACAGAGAGTCGAGAGAGATCAAGAGAGAAGAAGAAGAAGAAGAGTTCAATGTGTTGGACAGGGTACTGTGCTTGTTACTTGTCATTACCAAAGTCAGTACACATCAGTGGTATGAATGAAGGCAGCTGTGGGCAGAATTACTAGACAACTTGGCCATACTGAGGTTGTTGGCCTCAGTGGTTTTTGCTGATTTAACTTCAAAATGGCCATAAAACAATCATTCATATCTATTCATGAGATGTTCTCAAACTATTAATGAGGTTTTGATAGTTAGATGTTTTTTTTTGTTTTTTTTTTTTATTGTTTGATTTTAATTTATTATATGAGATAGTTACAACGAGTCAATTTTAGGTAATTCAGAAGCAAGACTGTGAGTGAACTAAACTTTGGCCAGAGGGCTGCATTTGTCCTACGGCTGGGAGGAAATGAAAAAATATATATATTTTCCCCATATTGAACGATTTCGATTTGATTTTTGTCCAAATAAGAAAAAAAAAAAATAAATATGGCCTTAACAATAGCACTGGTGATTATACAGATTGCGGGGCAGGGCCTGATCCTACATCACTTCTAAACTGCTAACTTTCTACTACAGAAGCAGAAATGGGCACTTCCCCTCCCACACAGTAGCTACAGGACGCCACACAGCTCTCACATGACCAGGGACAACACAAAAAACATGTGCAGAGATCACACAAAAGTGAAAGTGTTTGAAGAAACAACTCAAGATGGCAACAACAGCAGCTAGCGTTAGCTAGCGCAATAGCACAGATTCACTTTACTAACAATTGTTACAAAAGCATCTCTGGCCTGCCTTTTCCATTGGAGTAGAAATCCTAAAGAAATGCTCATGTTGCTTAGTGCTCCAATATTTGGGGGAAACTGCAGGTAATTTTTCATCATCAGCATGTAGCTACTTTTTTTATTTTACCAACCAGCCATGAAGGTTAACTGGAAACAACTGAGCATTTACCACCATCTACTGGACTAGTAGTAATTGCTAGTGAGCAGTTATGTATTTTTTTCTGCGGATGGATTGGCCAGTTGGCTTGACGATTAAAGCTCACCGTAATCGTAATTTACCTTTTTTAATATCCACATTCGATTAAAATTCGATTAATTGCCCAGCTCCAATTTGTCCCCCCAGACAAGACATTCTGCAGGAAGTGAGCAGTCGAAACCAATGAGTTAAAACAATAGAGGGACAACGTGTATTAAGCCTCACTTTGGAAATTGACCACGCTTATGGGTTATGGCTAAACTCCTGGGCGTGTAGTTTAGACATAACCGGGCCCTCTCTGTCAGCACGGTGCTCTGTTAGCCTAGCCAGGAGTGTGTGACGTCACAAATCATTAGAATGAGCTTCATTGGATATGCAAGACTTTAAAATTCCAGTTTACAAAAACTAACAACATTAAATACTCCATTTCCCTCTGAGCATCTGAGCTTTAGAAATAATAAAAGTATTAGGAGCCGGGCTGTAAAGCTGTTTTTGACACGTGTAGATTCACCATAGGAATACATGTTATGAAGGTCTTTTTTGGAGTCGCCCCTAGTGGATAGAGGCGATATTGCAGCAATGTCAGCGCCCAGCCTGTTGGTCATTCTCGCCCATTGGTCGAAACTGTCAGGTTTGCTGAAAAACCTACACCTAAACTGCTCTGATCAAAAAGAAAATAAAAACAGTTTAAACAGTTTATCACTAGAAGACTAAGTGAACTTTTTTGGACAATGGTATGATGGAGTGGTAAGCGCTTGGACTGTATGGGCCTTTCTCTGTAGATTGTAGGCAGAAATTCTTCAGTCTTCATCTGTACTCTGTAGTTGAAGTGTAGGACGTTTCGATCTTACTCCAAAGATCGTCATCAGCTACTGAAGGCCTGGACACGCTGTGGGTTTATAAAGCTAGTGAACCAGCAGGAGGAGTCAGCCTCTAGGCCCCTCCTCTCTTAGTGCTAAAGGTAAAGTACTTAACGAGGGTCCATTGTCTCCCTGAGCTCCTCTCTAAGTCGTTGATACTGCTTATAGCCCTGCTGCTCCCAGGAGTACAGGCTCATTTACATGACGACGAGTAGGTTTCGCTCTGAGGTTGTTATGGCCATTTGGTTTTCACTCCTGGGAGCAGCAGGGCCATAAGCAGTATCAACGACTTAGAGAGGAGCTCAGGGAGACAATGGACCCTCGTTAAGTACTTTACCTTTAGCACTAAGAGAGGAGGGCCTAGAGGCGGACTCCTCCT